>JAQJVK010000017.1:4924563-5067969 GCA_035578135.1 Flexamia atlantica | reverse complement strand
ATAGGCTTTAGTAAAATATCCCAGAAATTTAAACCTATCTGATTTTCCAGAAATTTAATTAATCGTTTCAGTAATAATTACCCCCCCCCCCCTACAATAAACCCAATTGAAACTATTCACCACAAAACTAGAAATAATTAATTTGGCTGAGCATTTGAAAACAGTTTATTCGTTTTGTTACTTTCAACACAAACTCTCCGTATTGGGGCGAAATCCTTTAAGGGGACCTGGCGTCACAGATTTCTTGTAAGGCGGCATTGTAAACAGTTTAATTACATTTGTCCTGTGAATTTTCAACATCCACCCCCTAGTTTCACCTCATTTTTACATAGCTATTTGTCACCACTCAACCACCAACACCCCGACCACCAATTTGAACACCACTAAAACAAGGTATCTCCTTGAACACCACTAAAGATACCTTGTTCTCAGGGTTTGTAAGCAGTTTAATAAAAATCTGTACGTTGACTTCGATATGCAAACCCCCCCTCTATCGAGAGCCTAGCGAGCCGTAAGGCGAGTCTAATATATATACATCTAATCTAACTCAACCACAGATACAAATTCTAAACTACTTCCAGACAAGCTAGAGACTTGAAATTTGGCACGGATATTCCTTTGGTGGTCAAACCCCAGGGAAAATTATCAAAACGAAACATTTCCACCCCCGACCCCCCCAAAGGGGGGGAAAAGGGGGGAAAAATTGAAGTTCGAAAAAAGTACTTTTCGTTTTTGGGCTGTAGCGGCTAAATTAGAGGTCCTATTGAAAAACAGACTGCACCACGTGTCACGGATTTTTCACGATCTACAACTTTGGTCCTGTGACTTTTTGCTCTATCTCGTCTCCTTCACCCTTAGATAGCGCTAGAAATTTTAATTTTCGAAATTTTCCTCAGGTTTTTCAGCTCCAGTAGATTTAATATTATATGTAGAGGGCTGAAAATTGGCATAAATCATCTCTGGAACATATATGTTAAAATTCACGAATAATATAACTAGTTTGCAAAATTAAAATGCCTATAAACTTAAAAGAATCTTCAAAATTTGCCAAATTGTAGCGGTTTCCCATGTTTTTCAGTTCCAGTATATTTAATATTATAAGTAGAGGGCTGAAAATTGGCATAAATTATCTCTACAACATATTTGTTACAAATCACGAATAATATAACTTGTTTGTAATATTAAAACGCCTATAGATTTAAAAGAATCTTCAAAATTCGCCCAATGTCGGCAATTTCCCCAGGTTTTTTAGCTCCAGTATTTTTAATATTATACGTAGAGGGCTGAAAATTGGCATACATCATCTGTACAACATATATGTTACAAATCACAAATAATATAACTAGTTTGAAACATTAAAATGCCTATAGATTTAAAAGAATCTTCAAAAATCGCCAAATGTCGGCGATTTTCCCAGGTTTTTCAGTTCCAGTAGATTTAATATTATACCTAGAGGGCTGAAAATTGGCATACATTATCTCTACAAAATATATGTTACAATTCCCAAATAATATAATTAGTTTAAAAGAATCTTAATATCTTTTTAATATCTGCCTAATTTAAAAGAATCTTCAAAATTCACCAGCGATTTCTCAGCGATTTTCTCGAAAATCATCATCGAAACTATGCCACGCACGGTTTATGTTCAAAAAATGATTAGGTGTACTAATATTAAGAAAAAAATACTAAAAACCTTAGCCATAGATATAAAGCAATATATTAAACATGGCATCGTTATAAAATTTTCAGAAAGAAAATTGCTGATAACGTATTTTAATATAGGTTCTCGCTGGTGGTAATATCACAAGTTTCAATGACACCCTCTCTACATCCAGCTATTGTTATTACTGGCGATTCTTTCCCAATTTGTTCATTTCTGTGATATCAAACATGCATACTCATTCTCCAGTTATTGATGTGGAAAAACTAAGTTGTAATATGTTTTTTTCTGAGTTTGATTGGATTTATTTTGATTATTAAAATAGCACTCTTATAAGTCTTACTATTTCAAGAGGGAGGGACAGGAAATACCCAACACTAGCCTGATCGGACCATCGGATGGCGGGGTTAGGAGGGGATAGATAAGCCCCTTAACATGGGTTTTTGTGATCTTTTAAATAGAAAAATGAAAATAATCAACTCCATTGGACCATCGGATTTAGATTGAAAATGGTACTGTGAATAATTTTTCTCTGTCCACTGGTTTGCCGAGATATGGATTATGGTAAATACAGTACTTTGGCTCAATGTTTTTCTACTCCTAAATTAGTCCTCTAAAATTGAACTTGCATTACATTTTTCATTTTCCTCGTGGTTTAAAACTTTTTGCTAATTTACTATTTCAAAAAACCTAAAAAAACGTCTAAATTTGAACTTGCAATAAATTTTTAATGTTATTCGTGTTTTTAATTTTTATTGATTTATTCTCTGAGAGACCCCATTTTTGACTAGGGATTAAACAGTGTTACCCATTTCGTTTATCCAAAGTCATTTGCCATTTATAACCTCTTTCAACCCATAATTCAAATTAATGAATAAACCAAAAATATGTTTTCTTCAAATGTTAGGCAATGTTATTTAAACGCAAACACTTTTTGCCTGGCCCCCTGGCATAACCGATCTTCTTTATCACTTAGTTAATAACCTCCCCACAATCAAAACCATATCCACTACCACTTACCGGCCCTTGAACACTAAAACACATTGTTACGAGAATTTGTCAAGTAACTTATAATCAAAGGTCATTCGTCAATTTTACCCAATTTCAACCCCTCAGAAGTCCTCATAAGTTAAACTTTCACTGCACTTGACTCGTGTTTTTCATGTATTTTTTTATCGTTTAGAGATCCATTTTTTGTCGTTTTCCTGACCTGGCCTCACCAACAAAATTAACCCCTTTGAACATTACCACAGATTTCTTGTACAGCGGCATTGTTAACAGTTTAATTACATTTGTCCTGTGAATTTTCAACATCCACCCGCTGGTTTCACCACATTTTTATATCATTATTTCTCACCACGCGACCAACAACACCCCGATCACCAACTATCTCCTTGGACACCAACAAAGATACCTTGTTCTCAGGGTTTGTAAACAGTTTGATAAAAATCTGTACGTTGACTTCAATATGCAAACCCCCCCTCTCCCGAGAGTTTCCCAAAGGGGGCCTGGGGGCGGAGCCCCCAGCGAGCCGCAAGGCGAGTTGAAATAACTATACAGCCGCTTGTGTAACTGACTGAGGTATACAAATTCTATTCAACTTCCCATTGAGCTGGAAACTTGAAATTTCGCACGAATATTCCTTCTGTGGTTAAACCCCAGGGAAAAGTCTCAAAATAAAACATTTCAACCCCCAACCCCCCCAAAGGGGGGAAAAACGAGGGAAAATTTTAATAACGAAAAAAGTACTTTTCGTTTTTTGGCTGTAGCGGCTAAACTAGGCTAAAGTCCTAGGCTAGTTCAATAGGGCTGAAGTCCTATTGAAAAACAGACTGCTCCACGTGCTACGGATTTTTCACGATCTACAACTTTGGTCCTATGACTTTTTGCCCTATCTCGTCTCCTTCACCCTTAGATTGCTCTAGATTTTTCATTTTTCGTAGATCTTCCCTAGGTTTTCCAGCACCAGACTACTTGATATACTACTTAGGCCCCTGTAAATTTGCAGGAATATATATTAGGTGGTCACTGTAAATATAAAATTCTCAAACCAACAATTTCAACCCCCTCCCCCCCCAAGAGGGGATGAAACGGGGAAAACTTGAATTTAGATTAAAGTACTTTTTGTTTTTTGCCGCTAGCAGCTAAACTAAAGGTATATTATATACGACCGCATGTGTAACTCACTCACTCACTCACTCACTCACTCACGTATACAAATTCAAACCATACTTCCCGAAGAGCTAGAAACATGAAATCTGGCACGAATATTACTTTGGTGGCCAAGCCACAGGAAAAATTGTAAAAACAAAACATTTACACCCCCAACCCCTCAAAGGGGGGAAGACTTGAATTTCAAAAAACGTACTTTTCGTTTTCGGGCTCTAGCGGCTAAACTAGAGGTACTATCGAAAAACGGACTTCACCACGTGACACAGATTTTTCATGATCTACAACTTTAGTCCTGTGACTTTTTGCCCTATCTCGTCTCCTTCACCCTTAGGTAGCTCTAGAACTTTTAATTTTCAAAGATTTCTCCGGGTTTTTAAGTCCCAGTAGATTTAATATTATACGTATAGGGCTGAAATTTGGCATAAATCATCTCTACATCATATATGTTAAAAATTGTTAGTAATATAACTAGTTTCTGACATTAAAATGCATATAAAGTTAAAAGAACCTACAAAATTCGGCAAATATCAGCGACTTTCTTGAGGTATTTCATTCCAGTTCAAACCATTCTTCCCGATGAGATAGAAACTTGAATTTTAGCACGAATATTTCTTGGAGGGTCAGTATCCAGGGGCAATTATTAAGACTCATCATTTTTTATTTAAACCCCCTAAAAAAATTACAAAAATCGCTAAAAAACTATTTATTTTTAAAGCAGAGGATTTTGAGCTCTAATGGCCAAACGGATGGCCCTATCGAAAAACGGACTGCTTACTGTCCCACGGATTTTTCATTATCTACAACATTGGTCCTGTGACTTTTTGCCCTATCTCGCCTACTTCACCCTTATGTTGCTCTAAAACTTTCAATTTTCTAAGATTACCCCGATGTTCAGCTCCAGTAGATTTATTATTATAAATAGAGGGCTGGAATTTGGTTCAAATCATCTCCACAGCATAAATGTTACAAACCGCAAATAATATAACTTTTATTGGTATTGAAATGCATATAAACTTAAAAAAATCTTCGAAATTCGTCAAATTCCAGCGATTTTCTCGAGGTAATGTATTTTGTATAACCCTGATATACTACCTAGGCTTCTGATAATTTGCTATCAGTATGTGCATGACTTGGATTTTGTGCCCTGTCTCGTGTCTTTCGCCCTCAGATAGCTCTAAACCCTTTCAACCCCGAAACCGACCAATAAACGTAACAAATTAAGCATTTTTCATATGTTTGGCAATGTTATTTTTAAATAAATAATTTGGTTTACGCCTTGAGCCCACCAACCCTCTCTCCTTTCAAATAATTGTCCCCCAAAGCCTAAAAACCCCTACCACTAATATCTCTCTACCCCTTGAACAAACCCAAAATACCTTGTGCTGAGAATTTGTAAACAGTTAAATTAATTTTCACCTGTATTTTTTATGAAATACGTTTACCTCAACCCGAGACCCTCCTACCCTTTCCCAACAAAAAGTAGCCCAACCCTCTCCATCATAAATCCCTCCATTAAATACTCCCCCCCACCAACTGCCCCCCCCGAAAAGATAAATGTTGCTAGGATATGTAAAGGCTTAATTCATATTGTGACTTTTCACTACACAAATTATAACTCTTTTCATTACAACTCCTTCATTTTTTCCTAACCTTCATGTCTTACCAACACTTGCCCCTTATAAGCCAACTAGCCTCCCGCATAAAAACCCCCAAAAGCAACTACGTCCCAAAACTACTAATATCTTGTACAGAGTAGTTGTAAACTGTTTAATTAATTTTGTCTAAATTTTCATACCCAAACCCCTCCTGAATACGACCGGAGACACCAGGTATGGCGACTTTGTACGTGAACAAATAAATTAATATTTCTATGTAACTTTTCAACATTAAAATTCCTCTCCAAGGACTTCACAGAAGGGGCCTAGCGAGCCGTAAGGCGAGTCGAAATAACTATACAGCCGCTTGTGTAACTGACTGAGGTATACAAATTCTATTCAACTTCCCATTGAGCTGGAAACTTGAAATTTCGCACGAATATATTCCTTCTGTGGTCAAACCCCAGGGAAAAGTCTCAAAATAAAACATTTCCACCCCCAACCGCCCCAAAGGGGGGAAAACGAGGGAAAATTTTAATAACGAAAAAAGTACTTTTCGGTTTTTGGCTGTAGCGGCTAAACTAGAAGTCCTATTGAAAAACGGACTGCACCACGTATCACGGACTTTTCACGATCTACAACTTTGGTCCTATGACTTTTTGCCCTATCTCGTCTCCTTCACCTTTAGATTGCTCTAGATTTTTCATTTTTCGTAGATCTTCCCTAGGTTTTCCAGCACCAGACTACTTGATATACTACTTAGGCCCCTGTAAATTTGCAGGAATATATATTAGGTGGTCACTCTAAATATAAAATTCTCAAAACAAACAATTTCAACCCTCCTCACCCCCCAAGAGGGGGTGAAACGGAGAAAACTTGAATTTAGATGAAAGTACTTTTTGTTTTTTGCCGCTAGCAGCTAAACTAAAGGTCCTGTTCAGAAACAAAGGTTATTTCCTCAGTTGAAATTAAATTTCCTACATTTTTGGTCATAATGTATTTTGCTTTATCTCATCTGCTTCACCCCCAAAATGATCATTAAATTTAAAATTCTTTTATAATTTCAGTTTATTTCGGGTTTTGATGATCTTTTAATATTTATTTTTAGCTTATAGACCTCTATTTTCACACTGAGATAGATGGTTTGATCTTATATTGTTATCAGGGGTCATTCGCAAAATTCACCCCGTTTCAACCCCTAAAATAGTCCTCAAAAGTTAAACTTTCGCTGAATTTTAAATTTTCCTCGTGGTTTTTATTTTTTGTAAAATTTATTTTTGGCAAGGGATGCCGAATTATTGACACGGAGATAGTCAGTTTGACTTTTCCGGTTTCTTATGGGTAACTTGCATTTTTTACCCCATTTATACCCCTAAAAAGTCGTCTCAAGTTGAACTTTAATTAAATTTACTATTTGACTCGTGGTATTTTTGCTAATTTATTCATTACTGAAAGACTCAATTTTTGACAAGGGACTCGTCAGTGTCAACCTCCATGGTCAACCGAAGTCAGTCGTAATTTTTAAAATCTATCAACCCCTAAATGTGACTACAAAAAGAATCAAACTATGCATTCTTCAAATTAAGGCAATGTTTTTCTAAACAAATTCTTTTGCCTCACCCCCTCACCCCCAGACTCCACCAATCCTTTTTCACAACGAAAAACTAACCTCACCCTCTCCGCTAAAACCCCCCTAAAGTAACCCTCTAACTACCCCCCACTAACTGCCCTCCCAAACACTACAATGATATATTTTGCTGAGGATTTGTAATGAGTTTATTCGAAATTTTGTGAATTTTTCAATACACACCCCCTGCTTTGGGGCAAAGACAAACAAGGGGGCCTGGGGCAAAGAAAACCTATTTGCATTTCCAGAAATTTAATGTATCATTTCAGTAATAATTACCCCCCCCCCTACCATAAACCCCATTGAAACTATTCATCTCCAAAAACTAGTAATAATTCATTTTGCTGAGAATTTGTAAACAGTTTATTCATTTTGTTTATTTCAATATAAACTCTCCGCTTTGGGGCTTAACCCTTTAAGGGGGCCAGGGGAGGATTGCTGAGGATTTGCAAACAGTTTATTCGTTTTGTGACTTTTCAATACAAACTCTCCACTTTGGTGCGAAACCCTTTAAAGGGGTCTGGGGGCGGAGCCCCTAGCGAGCCGAAGGCGAGTCTAACATATATACGACCGCTTGTGTAACTGATTAAGGATACGAATTCTTTTCTACTTCCAGATGAGCTAGGAACCTGAAATTTGGCACGCACGTTACTCATTGCATCAAACCACGGGGAAAAATATCAAAATCCACAATTTAAAATTTTAACTCACCCAAAAAATTATTAAAAAATCGTTAAAATAAGCCAAACAACTGATATTTTGACCTCTAGTGGCCGAACGGATGGACCTATCGAAAAACAGACTGCACCGCGTGTCACGGATTTTTCACGATCCACAACTTTGGTCCTATGACTTTTTGCCCTATCTCGTCTCCTTCACCCTTAGATTGCTCTAGAAATTTCAATTTTCGAAGATTTTCCTTTGGTTTTCCAGCTCCAGTTGGCTTTATATTAAACGTAGAGGGCTGAAATTTGGTTCACATAATCTGTACAGCATATACTGTGTGTCCAAAAAGTCCCGGAACGGTTTAATATCTTTTCATGTAAGCCAGATATCAAAACAATATTTTGCATACCTTTTAGTACTAAAAAAAACTACTTTTTGATGTATGTGTCATTTCTGCCCCCGCCCCCAAAATTGGATTTTGGGGGGTAGCCCTAAAATTTTAAATGTAAACCCCCATCGTGCGACTGCTTATTTTAAAGGGCTCCTTAAAAGAAACACTGCCGCAAACCTGAGGTCGATATCATGCTCCAGTCCAAAATGGCAGCCATTCAAAAATTGGGAGCGTCCCATAACTCCGAGGTTTCACAACTCTGAGGTCTAGAAAAATTAAGTAATATTAACGTAGTAACTATTCTGAGGTTTCACTGCTCCGAGGTCGGAGTAGTTTAGTAGCAAAGAATTTATGTATCACAACTAACTAGGTTTCACAGTTTCGAGTTTTCACAATTTCTAGGTCTTTAAATTAAATTAGCTTGAACACTAAATTACTCCGAGGTCTCACAACTCCGAGGTGTACAGCCCGAGTCAAAATGTGTTGCGCTTGTTGCCCACGTTCAGGTTGTAGGCACTTCACTGCTGCGCGTCGTCGGCAAATTTCCTAATGCTCTGCAGCCTCGTTGTACAATTTCAATAATGGGTAATTTTTTCGTTTTAGATCTTATGATAAATATATACCAAAGTTTTGGATTCAACTCACTACAAGAATGTCTATGTTTGTACACAAAATTAATTTTAATTCCTCTTTGAGACATCCATTTCATAACCTTCACTCCAGGCCATTTTATGAAAGTTAAAAATACCGACAAGGTTTGAACTATAATTTCCTTATCGTACCTTCTTAGTATATTTAAAAATAGAGAGTATGTTTGTATTTATGTGTATATGTTTGCTTCAAGTAAAAATAAAAATACCGAACTGATTGAGCTTAAATATTGCTGAAATGCTAACAGTGGTTCAGGTCAACATTGCGTGTATGTGGAAACTTAGATAAGATAATTTCTCTTTATTATGTTACATCAAACATCATCATCGTTTTCTACCTAGAAAATCAAAATCAATGTAAAAGCTAATCTAAATTTTTATGTTGCATAACACCTCTATTTTTTAAGTGGCGCAAACAGGCCTAATAAAATACTTTAATAAATGCCTAGGTTTATCGCGGCTTTTTTAAAGTTGCTAAGCCACATTCCCAATTATCAAACTTTCCCGGTTTGCGAACGTTTATTGGTTTAGTCACAACTTAAATTGGTATATGTTAAATATATATTATATTTAAAAAAATTTGAAATTTTAACTCTTGGGCCTCTTGGGTTCAATTATTATGTAATTAGATTTTTGTTTGCCATTAAACACGTTTATAACCCAGATATGACTGATTTCCAAAGATTTACGATGAACGCTCCGAATAAGAGATTCCTCGGATTTGTTTATAACGTGACTGAGCAAGTAAGCAAGCAAGAGGTTATAAGCAAGCAATGAATTCCTCTTAGAAGGGCTATAATAATGGCTTCGCGCACGGTTTAGCTCGACACAAGGTGATCAACAAGGATGTGCATATACTCCTTAAAATGACTACTTCATCAAATCAAATAAATACGTTCGTACTAACTCATGTCTTAAATTGCTTGGTTTTCCGGGTATCTGCGTGTATAATTTTTCAGATGATAGTCTATAACTTTTGAACCACTCAAGGTATCGACATCAAACATGATATAGACTGATATTTTTTGATAATGCGCTGGCAAGCAACTGTATTATAGTAAGCTATCAAACTCAAGGCGACACAGTCGCAGTAATATCTGTAATTTCTTTTAGGCCGGCTAAGCGGGCCATCCACTGGCGGGTTTTGTCCGTTGTTATTAGTATATCCTTAATCTACATTAAAAATCAAACAAGTTGGTGAATGAATTTCCAAGATATCTTAAAAAAAACCTGATATGAGTTATAAATATTTTAATTTTAAATATTAAAAACCGTGATTTTAGGAAATCGCGGTCCAAAGTTTAGCAAATTTCTAACTTTAATTTTTTTGTTACTACTTGTGTTATTGGCTATGTTTCACATATCATTTTTCCAGAAATTTAAAGCTGAATATCGAATCCTCCATTGAATTTGTGATAATTGTTCGCATTTTTTGTCGAACGTTGCTTAAATAGATGGGAGTAATAAAAAACCCACAAAATGTTAAAGACAAATGTTTTCATATATCATTAAAAATAATTTAATTTAAATTTTATTCTCAAATAAGAATTTATCACAATTTATCTTAACAAAATACGACATTGTATTGGCTGTCTGAGCTTTTACCTTTATATGTTTTTACTTTCTAGTACATTTTTTGTTTTGAAACTTCACTTCAACCAGGAGCTACTTCATCTATTTTCCTGGAAGATCCTGAACATTTTCATGTTCTGATTTCTGCATCAGGGCTTAGCAAGTTTTGCATTTATTCCTCACAGAACTCTTTGATTTTCTTAACTTCGAAACGCTAAAATAGAATTAGAGACGTCAAGGCCCCCTTTCTCCAGATTCCAGGGGTTTAGAAAAAGATTAATTTAACCATGTTAAAAGTTAAATTTAAGTGTAGGATGGATCAAATATTGTTCGGAAACATGTGTAGAGTAAGAAACAATAAAAATTAGAAATTGTGTTTTCTACCTTAACTTTCTGTCCTGTAAAATTTCGTCTGGGAAGGACCTTATCATTTCATCAGTCTGGGAAGGACCTTATATTTTTATCAGAGAAAATGAAATAACATCCTCTTATTAGAAGGAAAAGAAGGCTATATTCTCCTCTTTGAAACCATTACCACCAGTCAAGTTAATTGACTTTTTTATTTTCTTAAAAAAGTAAACTTAAAATTAGGGACTTAGTCAACCAAAGAGATGCGTTGAAGGTGGAGGAGATGGCTAAATAAAAAACGTAAAGTTGAGTGTTTCAATGCATACAACATTAGTTTAAGAATTAATTTTTAAAATCGAAGGCTTAAAACGTATTATAAATGTAAAACCTGGATTTTGTCGATGGAATTTGAAGGAGGATTTAAAATATTTACAGATTTGTCTACTTACTTTGACTTCATTCCAATTTTCAAATGAACCTACTAATCATAGGTATCATGTGGAAAATTAAGCTATTTTTAGCTTTTAAATATGTGTCACACGTTTACTTGGAATGAACTAAAACAGAGCCAAGAAAAAAATTGTCAGTTATGGCGATTGAGTGCTAGGGGGTTCGTTTTTTCGGCAAATGACAGATGGATGATTCTTTTGTTTAATATTTCGTTGTTTTTACGTAACCAACATGGCAACTCATATTACCCCAAAGTTTGTCGACTTTCAATTTCACTTTTACCAATATGTTGCATTTCCACTGCAAATACAACTAGGCAGATGAACTTAGAAATAAAAACTACATCTAAATGCAACTAAAATCGTTAAAGCAGTTTTCGAGATAGGATTTAAATACATTTATGTATACAAGAATTGCTCATATAGTATTTTTACGTGTTGACGGTGCTTTGTTATTTATCTATTTACTTTTCAGATGAGTCCAATAATTTATGACAGCCCTGCATATTTTTTACCTACCCGCCCAGCGACGGATTTCTCGCTAGGGACCTAGGCATCAAAGGCCAACGCCCCGCGAGCATCATAAACAACTGTCACTAAGGGCGAATTTAGACAGGTCGTGTTGGCGGGTGAGTTAGATGGGAGAATCACACTGAACGAGTAACCAGCCGAGTAGGTTATTTTTACCACTCGCCCACTTTTTAACCGATCTGATTACAATGATTACACAGTTCGAGTCAAACCAATGTACATTCACGAAATTGTATAAGGGCTTCTTTTAAGTACTATAGATAAAGATATGTCGAGTCCCCAAAAAATTAAAGCTGTTTTACACCTATACCAAAAAATGGTCACGTTTGGCCACGTTTAAAAATGGCCTTTCGTTTTTAACGGGATAAATTTTGAAAATAACTTCCTCTTCTCATTTTTTGCCTACAATTGTAAATACCTACATTACATTACAATTGTAATCAATATTAGCAGAGCACTATCTTTTCCAGGTTTTCTAGTTGAGTTTGATATCGTGGGACCACCCACGATAATAATCAAAATGGCCTTTCGTTTTTAACGGGATAAATTTTGAAAATAACTTCCTCTTCTCATTTTTTGCCTACAATTGTAAATACCTACATTACATTACAATTGTAATCAATATTAGCAGAGCACTATCTTTTCCAGGTTTTCTAGTTGAGTTTGATATCGTGGGACCACGCTGATAATTCGTCGGTGGTAAATTCTTCATTTTGACCGCTTGCAACCACTCACCCACCCCATTTGGTGCTCGCGACATTAAGAGAATTATTTCTTTGTGTGTGTGCACAAGCGATTAGACTTTTTTTCCTTTTTAGACCATAGGTTGCAAACAACATATTCTTCTCTTCAGCAATGAACTAATCAGGTTATACAAGATTGTTAAAAAATACCAAGCAATCAAACCACTATTTAAATCCTATTTCTTTATTATATCTTTACATAATACATTATTAAAATTAAACAGAATTCACGTAAGCCAGAAACTATAAAATTAAAAAAAAACTTTTATTACAGTACAGTTTTGTATTTCAGTACTCAGCACAGAATATTCTGAGGGAATATTATTATATAATATTTATTATATAATAAATTATTATAATAACAAATATTAATAATATTCAATAATGATCACTTTTTGTATGTCTCAGTCTGAGGGAATTTTAGAGCTAGACCTCTGTCTGCATCACTGATTTGCCCCCTGTAGAAACCGCAATGTTGCCGATTACAGGGAGAAATGCAAACATATGGGGCGACAAGTCGCCCCTAATCGAACACTTTGCCATATTTACTATAAGTTTATTTCATAAACAACTGTCACATATAGTAGAGTCCAGCTGCATTCTTTATTACTTAAAAATACCTACATTACATTACAATTGTAATCAGTATTAGTAATTTACAGATCTTTTGTAATGAAATTTACTAATTTACGTATAAATGTTTGATATCTCTTTCAACTAGACACCCCCTTATTCTTACTTACTAGACACCCCTTATTACTTACTACCTTATCCTTATTCTTCAACAGTTTTTTTTTATATCTAGAACTTCAAGAATATCAGTTTAAAAATTCGACGAGTACAAAAGATAACATAGTTTTGATAAAATGAATTATTTCCCTACCTATTTATATATAGGGATTTTTCATGAATTTAAGCGACATAAACATTAGATACATTACTTGAAATCGCCACTTACCCAGGTAGGCACTTTAAGCTAAGTATGAATGAATGGTGAATGAAATGTTAAGATGAGTATAGGATGATTGTGGCGCGATATTGTAGACATGTTTCGACATGTTCCTTAGACATGAATAGCCCAGCATCCAATGGAAAAGTGACCTACAGTTTGAAATTGGATCCGAACATCAATTTCGCCAATTAATTAATTGCGAACTGGTCTAATTATGAGAATTGTGTTTATGGATGGACGTAAGTATTCACTAAGGAATATCGTAACCACAAATCATCGCTTATGAGTATGACCTCCAAATAGTTGGATATAAGCAACGCCGCGTGTGTCCCTTTTGCTCCCCGGTTATAAGGGTAATTTTGGTAACTTCACTTTTGCTCCACAGTAGATCTAAGTATAGGTAGATTTACTAAATTAAAGCGTATTTTACCGGTATTATTATGAATTCAGTTGTATCAGCAACTTTTATATTTTCAATTCACATTAACTTCCCGTTTCAGCGGAGGACGCACGGACTTTTCAACAACATGCTACCTTTTTACAGCTAGATAAGTGCTTAAGAGTCGTTTTTGATAACTCTGTAAGCTATTACCCTATGAAATTCATGTCAAATTACAGTGTTAATTGGTATCGTCCAATGTGTCTCAGTAATCATATAGTTTGTAAAGAAAACGTAAAAATACGTTTTTAATATGAATTGGATTTTAAATTGGGCAACGCAACCCCGAAACAAGTTATTCCAAAAAATAAAATAAAAAAAAAAGTTAAATTCGTTTATTCAACAGAAAACTCTCAATTTATAACAAACAGGGCTGTTGAACTTAAATCCAGAAACTATTTGGATAACTTTCAACGACTGTTGCTATAAGCAGAACACTATCTTTTCCAGGTATTAAAATGTACATTTCAGAAATATGAGAACAAAGGAAAATTAATAAAACCCAACAGGTGTTCACAAAAAATATCGCATACCGGGAACTCCTTCGGTTATCAAATGAACTTTAAAATGTTCAGCACTTTGGGCATAAATATGTTACTAAATTTAGTCCTTTACGTATACTCATTCTTTGTTTTTTTACTATGTAATTTTGGATTTGCTCGATTTCGAGCAATAGGCTATCTACTCTAGTTCAATTGTGCAATTCATTTGGCCTTTGATTAGAAGAAATCGATGCTCTCATTACTCGTTTCAGTTTTAGTGGCCTAGTGCTGAGACGCACGTTGTTGTAGATCTTAACGGTGTGTTTATATTGCTCGACACTGCTATTCGTTAATTGTTTACAATATCACAGATTATTCAAATTTTATGATCTTACTTCAAAAATAACAGAAATTCAATTTTCTAAGCATTTAAATTTTGCAGTACAAACTGTAGTGGATTGAGTTGAATAATGCAACTTTTTTCACTTGGTGACGTTATAGATAATCTCAGTTTTAAGGATTTTCTTCGATGATCTCTTGGGATGTACCTTGTCCTCATAAAATAATTTTTTAAGTCAAGAATTTGCTTATCTCTTATCTCTATTTCATAAATTGTATTTGCAAACTTTTAAAAACATTAAACTGATTTAAATTTTGTAATCTGAAGCATCAGAACACTTTTTTGTACGAAATAATTAATTTTTTTTGGTCGACGACAAAACTTTTTTCCATTTGTCTTGTTCGTAAGCATGATGATTGAGGTGATAAATCAAAGGGAATTTCCTGCAGAAGTCATGTAATAATTTTCATCACTCTCAGTTTAATTTGCTTTGCCCCACTGGACTTTAAAGTTCCCATAAATATTTTAAATGGAAGTAGGCTACATTTTACCAAACATGTGGATATCTAAATAAAATTAGAGTTTTGTCTGTAAATTGCTTAGAATTATGAAATTATTGGTTATTTTTGCGTTTTGGAGGTCAGAGAATCCGAATCTCAATTTTTAACACTCTGTTGGTAACGCTCAACATCACACATTAGACCGCTTTTCACGCAAAAACTAGAGTACAGTTCGCGCATTATATCTCCGGCTATGACTGAGTCAGCTGATTGTAAGGTGCGGGGGGGAGGGGGTACTTTTCTGAAAAAAGTTTATAGAACACCGCGGCTTGTCAAATCTCGTGTTTACCAATATGTTAAAAATATCATATGACACGGATAGTAGCATAGTGGTCATAGCCGGAGATAAGATGCGCGAACTGAACTGGTACAGTTCGCGCATTATATCTCCGGCTATGACCGAGTCAGCTGGTTTTAAGGTGCGGGGGGAAGAGGGGGTACTTTTTTGTAAACATTGCTCTAAAATACCGCTGCTTGTCAAACGTTATGTTTACTAATATCATATGCTCAGAATATCATTTGATGCGGTTGGTATATAGTCATAGCCGGAGATATAATGCGCGAACTGTAAGGCTGAACTTATTTTCTGTATTGATTGTATGAACATATGATAAGGTTTTAGATGGATTAAGACTAGCTTAAGTATTTTTGAAATTAAACAGTAAGCTTTTAAAAAGCGAATTTTATTTGATTTTGACCCTATAGGGAAGCTTATGAGTTGTCATGGCAACCTAAACATTAGCCTAAATCATGAATTCAAGAAAGTTGTTCTGTTTTCCCACGGGTGAAACCGTGTTGATCAGCTAGTCTAAATTATTTTTATTTGAGTAATCAGCTGTCTTGAGGAAAACCATAATATATGCCTTCTTCTGTCACTTTGATATTATTTACATTTTTTTGGTTATTTTTCAGTTTAAAACAACTACCTTATAAAAGCATTAATATCCAGGTAGATTTTTGAATATTCAAATACGATAAAAATATAAATCTGTTGTAGAAAATAAATCAGTTAGGCCCTACCTAAAATAATTATAATAAGTAGGTATAGTAAACTTAATAAAATTATCCAATAGATTTCATTCCACCAATATCAAACGAATATATTCACTTCAAACTGCCTGTCTAAAAAAAATCCTGATAAAACATATTTTCTGATAAACGAATACAAATAAAGAAGTTCTATTTAAAAAGTGTTACACTACGTTGTACTCCAACAAGGGGTTTTCACTCCAACAAGAAATATGCAGGATTAGGAATAAGGATAATAACATGGGAGAAATTATTACTGGTTCGCACAAAATAAAATAAAACTACATTGTAAAAGAAATAATTAGTTATCCATAACCAATTATTCAAGTTTTGAGGGAGGCTGAATTTAAACTATGGGCCTCCCAGCGACAAATAGGGAAAACAACTTTTTTATGTACAACCAAGTCCAAAATGCCAAGTGTTGAAGAAGATATCCAGAGATTACTTTAAGATGGCCTTTAACGCGGAAGTTGAAGGTTGGGAGAGGCCCTAATAAAACATGTTGTAGACATTAGAATGAGTATGAGAACGAATTAAAGGAAGAAAACTGGGAACCAGATGAAGAGGTGAACTGTGCATTTTGGATTCTGGGAGTTCAAAGAAAAATCGATGATAAAGCCATAATCAAAAGGAAGCAATAGTAAAGGCTTTAAACCTCACATTCAGGGTTGAAACCACTTCTACACAACCCGAAGAAATTCACACGGGGAAAATATTAAACACAATTCTGTACCTCAATGGAGAGAAAATATCGATTATTAGACTTAATTTTCCAGCCCAAAAGAAATCTTGATAAATAGTTCTGGATTGAATTTAAAAAAAAATACAAAATTCGTAAGACAGCGGGCAAAATTTCAAAAGAACCTAACAAATTTTTAGATATCACGTAAAAACCCAAATTACAATTAATTGTAATAACGCCAAGATAACATAAACTTACTAGTGGCTTGAAGGGGCTAAAAGCAATGAGGGAAAATTCAAACAATCCTTATTTATTATAGTAAAAAATACCTTCATAGCAAACTAAATCCACCTTACATTGATATCTAGCCTACCACATGGTTTTTAATCAAGTATCAGCATCACATGTTTTATGTAAACAAAGCAGACGTTTTTAAATCCCAATGCTTTTTAAAGGCAGATATTTTACATTATTTCTCGTTTTCTGGTGAATTTCAAGCAATTTCATTATTTTTCCCGCCATGCCGGAATAGAGACGTTTAATTTCAGCCCTCTCCCATCTTTCTATGACTTGCTAGACGCCCACAATTTTGACGCAAAGAATCACCTTACGAAATTAAATAATATAATATATATGATGTTGATAAGATTTAAACCTATCTATTTTTTACAAGCCATAATTTTTTTGCCTGCTCAATGTTGACAACATTTTTTCTCAACATTTAAATATTTAATTTTATTAACTGGAAACGACTAGTAACTTACTGATTGCTTTGATAGTAGGTCATATAAAATAACATAAAGTGTACCCGAGCTATTTATCTTTAACTCAAGACGAATGTAGGGAAATCAAATTTGCGTTGGAATTGTGTTGGACTTTGGCTCAAAAATCGACATATTAACGAATTGCCTAATGAAAGCCTTTCATCGATAGTTCTTGAATCAAAAACTTTATTACAAACTCAGTTAGAACCTGATTAGGAGATATTTAATTAAAATAAAAGCTCGGATAGATTCAAATTGATTTTTCCGATGTGAATGATTAACAGCTCATGCAAAAGCAAGTAATTTCATAAGTATTTAACTACTTGCCTGGATTTTGTTTTGAAATGAAAAATCCTATAAGAAATATTCAGGTTAAGATTGGATTGCGAATACATCAAGCATGGCTGTATATAAATTAATGTCGATGCTTGATGTGAAATCTATGCGTATATACTATCATTTTCAGATATAAATTATGGAAATCGGTCGGGTAGGAGAGCTTCGGGCTCGGAAAGTAAAAACCAATATTTTGAAATGAATCCTACTAATAATATTATAAGTGTGAAAGGATGTGAGATTGTTTGTCATAGCATGTATAGCAAGTCAGTTGTAACAACGTATCCATCCAGGCAGACGAATGTACAAATGAACCCAATTCCAACTGACGTATATAAAAAAATAATGCAGGAAAACATCAGATGATTAAAATTAACGTGGGCGAAGCCACAGGTAACATGTTACTTAGTTTTTTAAAAGCAGCAGTACTGTTATTGTTTGAAGTTTCACTTCAAGCACCAAAATAACGTGTAAAATTGCGAAGATTGTGTGAGTTAATGTTGAAGGGCGGGAGCGGCCTGGCATAGTGGTTAGAGCGCGGGCTTTCGATCTCGGAGGCCCGGGTTCAAATCCCGCCAATCACCAATGGCATTTTCGCTATGTGATAATGCCGTGACCCACTAGGCCTAGTCTGAAGTAATGTGTAAAACGGTTCCGGGCTAGGTCTAGTAGCGTCCTGGGATGTGAAGGGAGGGCAATAAAAAAAAAAAAAAAAAAAAAAAAGTTGAAGGGCACGTCACCTGTTTATCTTTAATCGTTTGACCAAGGAATATTATTTATTCTAAATAAAGCTGATGAAAACACCATTCATACAAATACTAAACAATTATTTGCCGGATTTACGCTATATCTTTTAAAAATATAATGAACGAGACCATAAGTCTGACAAGATCCTACGATCTGAAAGCGGCAACCACCTCAACACCGTAGGAGCCACTTTTGGCGCGGATGATACCTCGGAGTTGTGAAACCTCGGAATAGTTTTTCTCTTCGTATTTAGTTCGTTAAAACACCTAGGAACTACGAAAACGCAGAAATATAAAACCTCGGAGTTGTTTTGTGAATTGCAGTTTTTATAAACTAATCCGACCTCGGAGTTGTGACACCTCGGAGTAGTGAGTGTCTTAAAATTTACTCATTTTTATAGACCTCGGAGTTGTGAAACCTCGGAGTTATGAACCCCACCCCTAATAGATATCCTATGACTTTTTGGGCTGTACACCTCGGAGTTGTGAGACCTCGGAGTAGTTTAATGTTCAAACTAATTTAATTTTAAGACCTAGAAATTGTGAAAACTCGAAACTGTGAAACCTCGGAGTTGTGATACATAAATTCTTTGCTACTAAACTACTCCGACCTCGGAGTAGTGAAACCTCGGAGTAGTTACTACGTTAATTCATTCTTCATTTTTCTAGACCTCGGAGTTGTGAAACCTCGGAGTTATGGGACGCTCCCTATATTAGTACGTTAGTTAAATAATTTTGACCCTAACAAAAATCATTTATTTATTACAATTAAGCAAGGTAACTTTTTTGAAATTTAATTAAAACACGCTTTGGCTAATTTTTTTAGGAACAAATTAAAATGAGTGGTCATACGATGTGAGTTAATATTGGAATTGGTTGGACAAACCCCCACCCCTCCAAAACCATTTTGGAGGGCTGAGCCTTGATGATGACAACAAGAAATTATTATATTTGTTTCTTTTAAGTAGTTGAAATGTGTTCTGGTGGTTCTTATTCGATTTAAATGTGAATTGCCGAACACAGAAAATTCTCAATTGTAACTGATGGACAGCATTTTTTTTATTTTTGAATGGTTGCCATTTTGGACTGGAGCATGATATCGACCTCCGGTTTGCGGCGTTGTGTTTCTTTTAAGAAGCCCTTTAAAATAAGCAGTCGCACGATGGGGGTTTCCTTTTAAAATTTTGGGGCTACCACCCCAAAATCCAACTTTGAGGGCAGGGGCAGAAATAATATGTTCATAAAAAAGTAGTTTTTTTTAGTACTAAAAGGTATGCAAAATATTGTTTTGATATCAGTAGTGGGCAAGTGGGGCTGCTGGCCCAATCAAAATTTTTGACAGCTACTTCCGGTCACGTGACCGGAAGTGTCGTCATCAGCTGTGACGTAGCTGTGACGTGTTGGGGATGGCATTTAAAATTTAAATGCCCGGCTGTGCTGGTATTTAAATTTTAAATGTCCGGAAAAGGGTCAAGGTCGGCCGGGGATGTTTTTAAAAAAGATCTTGCATTTTCGGAAATTCCGAAATGCAAGATATTTTTTTCTTTTATTTATTTTTTTTACAAAAGTATTATTTTACATTCAGTTTGAAAAGTTTGCTCCCAAATTTGAAAAGTAGGTTGTTGTCGGTGCTGAAATTTCTTGCTTATTTTCATTCTTCATGTTGTTGTAAGTTGGCAAAAACACATTTTTTTCGTTTTGATTGTTTGTTCCATAAAGTTCTAAAGATAAACCGAACCCAGTGGTTATAAGTTGTTTCAGTTCTTCACTAAAAATTTCCAAATCCTTGTAAGTTGTAAGATCGATAGTGTTGTAGTGGATCCCGCGAATGTTGAGAGACATGACTAGAGTTGTTTACTCGACTAGAGGTGTAGCAGGAATGGTTATTGCAAAGGCGATGGTGCGGGTACCTCTGTCGGTAGTGGGGGTAGTGGTGGGGGTAGTAGTGGTGGGGATAAAAAATGGTAGGTGCTTGTTTAATCACATTGCATTTAATCGCTGCCACAATAGACCGAGTCGATGTTGCAATTCTTCTAGTTTATCCAACCGGTTCTTTTGATATGTTTTGCAACCACATTTACAGTAGCAGAAAGAATTACATTTTGTACAAGCTTTTCCGTCAACTTGATCTTCAGGTATATTAAAACATTTTTCTTTGCAACAATAAGATAAAAGTGGTAGATTATTTATTTTGGATGACATGTTGGTTGTAGCTTGTCTTAAACAGAACTGAGCCTCTCAACGTTAAGGTTTCGCATTTATATAAAGTATTCGAATAAAAATATCAAATAAAACTATCGATTAAAATAATCGAATAATACTATCGATTAAAAGTTCAAGGTCATCCGTTTGAGTTTTTAAAAAAATACAACATATCATTATATAAATAACATATACTGATATGTTGTTTTTGTTATCTTTTTAATAAAAACATGTTTTTACAATATTTACAAAGTTATTTTTGTCCGATGTGCAGAGTAAGTTCCGTAGAGTTGTTTCCGCTCATTCCGTGTGACACCAAATATAATGATCCTGGCTGAATTTCCCGCAGATCTTCATTTTGCAGCAACTGGACGAATCGTTTTGGAAGATATACTTGAAACTTTGGTTCATCACCTGGTGTAAATGGTGCATCGGATAAAGATGCGACGACTGCGTCTCCATGCGTTGTATGAACTTTCTTCATTTCATGAACAATACAATGTTGCTGTTCTTTTAATTCTGAAGATTTCTTGATAATTAGAGTATTTGATTTTGAATGTAAGTTGAATTGTTCAACTAAACATTGGAGAAACTGTTGTGATGCCATCTTCTTCACTGGAGATGTTGTCTGATCGGAGTATGGAGTTAGAGTGATACTCGGGGTGTGTTACTTCCTCGTATTTATTACCTTCGTAACCCCCACCACATTCTTCTTTTTCTTGTAGTAAGCAGCCAAGTGATATGCGTTTTGTAATGCGCATTGAGATTGGTTGTGTTTCGGATCTATTGTAGAAACGCAAATGTTTCTAACATCAAAGTGAAAGTTTTTGTCCACTTTTATGTTTAAAACTTCTTTGTTCGTGTACTGTCGTATCCAATTCTTTTTTTCTAATCCTCTGGTGTATATATGCGTAAATTTTTTACAAAAATGAAACATGAGTTTGTGTACATTGTTGTACGGTAGAAAACCTTCAAACCAATGGATATGATGAAAATTATTTGTTAACCATCTGTTTGTTATTTTAGCTTTTGACTTTAGTGCATGGATAGAACACGGTGCTTCAAATAGGAATGGGTACACCACTTGTGTGAGCAAATCTAAAATTACCAATTCTTTTATGATAAATCTATCATCGTTTGCGCGAAATGCTTGAAATTCAATCACACAAGGTTTTGCTTCCATTTCTTTATCCTGTCTGCTCATCACGGTGTCTGCTGATCAACTGTTTTCCACACCACGGTAGGTTTGATATATAAACCAGGCCGTACAGTTGTAGGCGCGTTGGTGTATGTTTAACGTGGGCACCGACCCCAGTAGGCCTACCCCACGGTTTATTCTTTTGTTAAATTACATTGTAGTTTTTTAAACCAGCAAAGTTTCTTCTTCTGTATTGTTGTTGTTGTTGTTGGTTTCTTCTTCTGTATTGTTGTTGTTGGTTTCTTCTTCTGTAGCTTCCGTTGCAATTTCAGTTAAAGGTTCAAAGTTTCTTAACTGCCTCCACATTTCCACTTCGTGAGGTATTCTATTAAAGATGGATGTATCTATTGGTCCGTATTGTAAAGTGCTGTCAGGTTGTTTTTCGCATGCATCTACCAGATATTCCTTAATAACAGAGCTTGAAAATACTAATTGTTTCATATACCTTGTAATAGGTGATGTTGCATAGATTAAAATGTAGAATTCTTCACGTGTTAGTGTAATTTTATTTTCAAATTGTGTCGAGTCTCTAATTCTTACTTGTTGTTGACCACGATGTTTAATAATGTCAATTTCATTGTCACAATCCAAAAGTCGAATGTTAGTTTTTCTTCCAAAGAAACTGTTGGCTAAATAACATTCAATAAGATGTAGATGTTTTAAAAAGGAATCCCAAGCATTTTCTAAAAATAAAACCATCTTTGTACCATGGCTTAGTATTACTGCGGGAGAGTAGTTAAATGCTTTTACCAATCCTATCGACACACTTTTACTCATGCAAGATGAAATAGGATAAAAGATGCAAAGGAAAACTTCAGTTAAAATGTTTGGTGGAATATTTTCTTCAAGCTTTCTTTCTTACGTTTGTTTTATTATTTTCCAACTTTTTATTTTGTTTTCCAAACTTTAAAAAGTCATCAATTTCCTTAACAACATATTCTTCAAAATGTTTATCATCATCATTTTCCAATAAAGGTGCTGTTTCGGAAACGCCTTGTACAACTGATAAAGAACTCATTTTGTTTATAATGCTGTATTATAAACAATATTATTATGTCTTCCCATGGCAAAATAGTTTCTAATAGTATCATGATTTTCACTAGATACATCATCAAATACAAATACAGAATACGGCTTAGCCTGGTCTGGTTGCATAACACTGTCACTAGCATTAAATTTGTAATAGTTAACATCAGGCACATCAGTCAGGATCTTTTCCAACAATTGATACTTTGGTTGATGTAAGGAGTTTGAAAAAATATATAGGTTATTAAATCGCAATCATTTTGTGTTTGTAGTTAAGTTAAACACAACGTTAGTTTTGCCACAGTTTGAAGGACCGCTTACTATACATCGTACAGTGTTTGGAAATAAACTGCCGTGTTTACCATTGTTGATTTTAACGTTATCTACAGTTAAATCATCAATGTTATTAAATATTAAATTTAATTCAATATTAAATTTATCTTTATGGTGAACAATCTCCATCACAGCGAGCATGCTGTGATTTCCCCTTTTTTTCTTTTTTTCTTTTTCTTTTTTTTCTTTTTCTTTTTTACTCATCGATAGGATTGAGAGAATAGTGGCCGAATGGTAGAGTGTGAATTTTGTCTGGAAGAATGTGTCTTTTGTCATCATTGGAGCAGTGCTTTTTTCACTTCTGTTACGCTGTACAGTTGATGGTTGAAACTTATGATGGTGTTGAATTTTGCAGTTATAGTCGTGTCTTCAAATAAGCATTGTTTGTAGTGTTCGAAATTTACATTCTTCTTAAGATACAAAATTTTTACACCCTTAGCTTTTTTAATAACATTGTTTTCTTCTTTATGCAATTGTAGTGAATACAATTTTGACATTAGTGCAATAAGTTCTTCCGGTAAAATTCCATTTGCCTCGTCTTTAAATTTTCCAAGTTTCTTTTTGTTCCGATCATTGTCATAATTTAAATGATCTTTTGGATAGTCACTAAAATCAAATTCATTTTTGTGAACAAATGTTCGAAGATCCAAATACATATCTTCAGTAAGAATCCAGTAGATGAAAGCGTCCGTGTCCATGTAGGCGATTCCGATGTTATCTCTACCGTAGAAGGCGACCATTTTGTTGTAGTGGAAATCATACATGTGGGTTTTGGAAATATCCAAGATTGACATTCCAACGTACAACGGACGATCCATTTTCACGCTTGTCTTCTTTATAGATACTACCACAAGGTTTTCATTGATGATAACGGATGTTCCAAAGTTTGGTTTTTGTACAAGTTTTTCTAGTTTTATAGGATCTGTAACTAATTTAACATTTTAGTTTTTTCTTTTGTTTTCCAATGTTTTTCCAAATATCGCATTATTCATTAATTTAAAAAAGTCCTTTTGAAATGTTGATGTTGCAGCTGCTCTTCTTCTGATGTTTGAATCAATGTACGGTTTTAACCAGCACGATTGGGAAAATGTTAAAACTCTATGAATTTTGGTTATACGTAAACCCAATTGGAGTGCTTGTTGAACAACCCAAAAGTAAGCTACGTATCTTTGTTTATTTTCAAGAGTCATCATTAACTTTGGATGTTTGCCAATTGGTGAAACTTCTGTTTTTGCAAGGAGCGGAAGATCGTAATGAAGATCATGCAAGTGTTCTGGATATTCAAAGTCACAGTCCAATATGTATCCGGTGTCTCCGTCTTTTGAAATTTGCGAAATATCACCAATTGAGTCTGGATTAACCCATTCAAAGTTTCCAAAAGGAAGTGGATTAGACATGGCCCATCCGTATAAATTGTTGGCATCGAAATATCCTAAAAACACTGATGGTTTTTCTTCATCGTAGTCTGGAAGATATTTGTTGTTAGCTTTAACATGTCTAGTAACCCTTCGGGTCAATCCACCTCTAACGCCCGATTCGATCATCAACACCATGTCAATATCTGTTAATAATTGAAGGTTGCACTTTGTTTCTTTTAGCAAAGCTTGCCAAACGAGTCCTGGAGAAGTATAAGAATGAAGAGGGTCTAATTCGTAGGCTTCAAAACAAGTGTTTCTAAATTCTTCCATCACATCGCAAAGAAGGGTCACGTCAAGTTTTACATAAAAGTCAGAATAATCTCCCAGAGTGTTCATTTCCAATTCGTCTCAAACTCTGCATGCGTGTTGATAGTCTTCAGGTGAAATGTCCGAATCGGTAAGTTTACTTTTGAATGCTTCTGGTGGAGGAAGTGATGTTTCTTGAAATTTATGTAGTCCATCGATGTAATCATACGGGAAAACTCCTTTCCGAAGAACCAAATCCATTTTTTCTGCAGGTACAATCTTGCTTGTTTCTATTAAATTTTGTCTTCTTAAATTTTCAGAAAGTTTCATAAGACTAGAAGGCATAAATCTAAAAGAATCAACAAATCTAAGTTTGATTTTTCCCACCTTTTTTGAAAAGCTTATAAATTTTTCCATAGTTTGTGCCAAAACGTCTATTTCACCGTTGTCTCTTGCTAATTCGGGAATGATAAAATGTCCATCGTATCCACTAAGATTGTGAAAAACCACAGGAATAAAAGATGGTAGTTTGTAGTTGATGTTACATCCGTTGCAAGCTGCACCTCTGTAGGCTCCTGTCAGATGGTCATGGTCACGAACTTTAACTTTAGTTTCTGTAAATTGATTGTTACACAAATAGCATGTTGTTGCCGAATCATAAAGATAAAGTTCTTCCGGTGTCATAGGTGACATAGGAACTACATTGCTATACATTGCTTCCACTTTTCCAGCGATGTTGTATAAATCATCAACAAAGTATCGAGCTGCTTCTTCACCACGATAAATCTTTGGTGTAGATGACAAACCATATTCTTCGAGATGTTCTTCAGGCAGAGTGATTTCTTTACGTTTTGATAACTGTTTGCAAAACTTCTTCTTCTTTGTTTTCTGCATTGTTCTTTGTTTCTTGGTTTGTTTTGTTGTTATTGTAAACTTCTTTGTGTATTTGTAGTAAAATTTCATCTTCAAAAGATTCTTCGCAACTAATGCAGTAATACATGACGTAGGTGTGCTCTCCACAAAAGTTGCCGTAATAATGAAAACCACTCTAAAAGTACCCCTATTTATAGCATTACCCCCACCTTTTTTCCCCCCACCACAAAAAGTGTAAATAACAGTTAAATTTCTTTTATTTTAAAAACCCCTAAGTATTAAGACTATCCGATGTAAGTTTAAAAAGAAATTCAAGTGTCAAGGTCAAATAATGCAAGTTTAAAAAAATCTTGTTTTCTGTATTAAACACAAAAAGTGTAAATAACTGCTAAATTTTTTATATTTCAAAACCCTAAAGTATTAAGATCATCCAATGTAAGTTTGAAAAGAAATCTAAGTGTCAAGGTCGAATAATGCAAGTTTAAAAAAATCTCGTTGTAAAGTAAATGTTGAAGCAAATGTTTGAAAAACTTTCTAAGTCCTAAAATATTAATCAAGGGGAAGTTTTAACACTTAAAATTTTTTACAAGTTCAATTTAAAGTAAAATAAAGAAATGTTGTTGCTTGTTGGAACAGTAACAAAAGACTGATGGGTTTGAAAAATTTTCTAAGTCCTAAAGTATTGATTATTGGGAAGTTATAACACTTAACATTTTTACTAGTCTAATGTAAAGTAAAATATAGAAAGAAGTGTTGTTGCCTGTTGAAACAGTGGCAAAAGAATGATGGAAACCAAACTCGCAGCAAAAAAGAAACTTGATATTGTAAAATAAATGTTGAAGCAAATGTTTGAAAAGAATTTCTAAGTCCAAAAGGATTAATTATTGGGAAGTTTTAACACTTCAAATTTTACAAATCCCATGTAAAGTAAAATAAAGAAAGAAGTGTTGTTGCCTGTTGGAACAGTGGCGAAAGAATGATGCAAACCAAACTCGCTGCAAGGCTCCTGTGGTTTGGGAGGGGGGATGACCTCAAGCCGAGTTCGGGTCCGGGGTCTGCGCTTGTGCTTCGGCATCAGTTGCTCGCTAGACAGTGAGGTGGTAACATGTTCAGAAGGCGCCCTGAACATTTTATCATTTTTACTGTTTAGTGAAAATATCTTGGTGTTATTTGTATAATAACATCTTGACGTAGAACTGATTAATGTTAAGGCATGGCAGTTGTTTGTGCTTGTAGATACCCTAGGGTTTGTAGTTTGTTTTTAATTTGGTGGTTTGGTAGTTAGTATTAATTTAAAATCTTTCTTTTACTTACAATATATTTTGCCTTTAGTGTTTAAGTTTAAAGTAATATTTTAAGAATGTTATATGATATGATTTAATACCTTTCCATTCCAACTTCCTTTTTCCAACAAGCTTGTTGAGGGCATTCCCTCTCTTGTCTTGTACTCCTTTTTAGTTAGGGACACCTTTCAATTCCAATTTCCTTTCCTTTTTTTCCTTCCTTCTTTTGGAGTACGGAAAACCAATTAATTTATGGTAAACCGGCTCCCGCTTTTGTGGTGATTACGGCCATCAAACCGGGTCACTTACAACCTCTATACGTGCTGGATGGGTAGTTCGCCTACCTCCGGAGTTTCGCTAGACCTTAGCTGTACTGCGTCGCTAATGGCGAGTCACTGGCTCCTTTAGTGTTAGGAAATAAAAACATATTTGTATAACATTTTTCCTAAATTTAATTATGCAACTTGCTATTTCAGAATAACAGTTTTTGTTTTAGCTTAGCGTTGTGCGCTTATGATGAGGTGTGTGAGTTCGCTTACGTGATGATCACACCGTAATCATGATGTGCAGCGCTGGGCTGTTTAGCTATTTTTTTACTTATCTTCTACTTTTTATTTATTATTTCTTTTTACTTAATTTTTTTATTAATTAATAAACTCTAGGCAGTTTTATTGTAAATTAACTTTTCTTCTTTTAGGTTTCCGGGGGTGTACGATTCTGTAAAACCGTACACCCCCATTTTCTTTTTAATTATTGAATGACCTTGACCTACTTATTTTCAAGGTCAACCAAAAGAGTTAGCGAAAATTTCTAAGTCCCAAGGTTATTTTTATGTAAATTGTTCCGAACCCTATCATGTGGGTACTCAAATTATTTTAAAAATATTTAGTTGAAGAAAATGCAACATAAACTACACTTGCAATTAAATATAAACTTGGTTGAAAATTTAAAAGATGTAAATCAGGTTTTGTGTTAAAAACATAACACCCCCCGGAGAGTGTTAACTATTACACTGTTGGTTAAATAACAAATGCTACCGAAACTTTTTGTTTGACTCATCATTCTGTATAATTTAAGTACCCACAAGATAGGGTTTGGAAACTTATAGAGTTTTAGAGGAAAAAGGAAAAACTATATTACAGGAAAAATATAGAGTAAAATATAAAATGTAGACTTTTTTGCGTTTTTGCGTTATAACTTTTATAACGTTGGTTTTATCAAAGATGTTACTGGACCTTTTTGTTTGTCTTTTCATTCCACATAATTTGAATACCCACATGATGGGTTTGAAACTATTTTTGAAAAACTAAAGTTTCAAGGTCATTAAAAACTTTACAAAACCTATCATGTGATTACTCAAATAACGCAGAATAAAAAGACAAACAAAAAAGGGCCAGTAACGTTACTCGATAAAATTAACGGTATAGAAGTTAAAACGCGAAAACGGTTTGGAGCAATTTTTAGCCAGTGCCACAGTGTGTGTCAACGCTGCTCAGAAGCCTTTCGGCGATGAAATCAAGTCGGCGCGGGGGGCACCCCATTTTTGTCGGGGGGCACCCAATTTTTGTCGGGGGGGGCACCCCATTTTTGTCGGGGGGCACCCTATTTTTGTCGGGGGGGAACCCCATTTTTGTCGGGGGGGGTTGCAAAATTACTCAAAACCTATTGTGCGGGTACTCAAATTACAAGGAATGAAAAGACAAACAAAAAAGGTCCAGTAACATTTTTGGATAAATCCAATGGCATAAAAGTTATAACGCAAAAACTAAAGTTTCAAAGTCATTTAAACTTTTACAAAAATGACCTTGAGACTTAGAAATTTTTGCTAACTCTTTTGTTGACCTTGAAAATAAGTAGGTCAAGGTCATTCAATAATTAAAAAGAGATTGGGGATGTACGGTTTTACAGAACCGTACAACCCCGGAAACCTAACAGAAGAAAAGCTAATTTACAATACAATTTGCCTTGAATTTAAAAATTAATAAAAATAAAAACTAAAAATAAAATTAAGTTTAAAAAAAATAGCTAGACAGCTCATCGCTGCACATCATGATTACAGTGTGATCATCACGTAGGCAATCTCACACACCTCACCATAAGCGCACAACGCTAAGCTAAAACAAATAATGTTAAATAAAATTAAGTTTAAAAAAATAGCTAGACAATCCAGCGCTGCACATCATGATTACAGTGTGATCATCACGTAGGCAATCCCACACACCTCACCATAAGCGCACAACGCTAAGCTAAAACAAAAAAAATGTTATTTTGAAATAGCAATTTGCTTAATTAAATTTAGGAAAAATGTTATACAAATATGTTTTTATTTCCTAACACTAAAGGAGCCAGTGACTCGCCATTAGCGACGCAGTACAACTGAGGTCTAGCGAAACTCCGGAGGTAGGCGAACTACCCATCCAGCACGTATAGAGGTTGTAAGTGACCCGGTATGGTGGCCGTAATCACCACAAAAGCGGGAGCCGGTTTACCATAAATTAATTTGGTTTACCATACTCCAAAAGAAGGAAGGAGAAAAGGAAAGGAAATTGGAATTGAAAGGTGTCCCTAACTAAAAAGGAGTACAAGACAAGAGAGGGAATGCCCTCAACAAGCTTGTTGGAATAAGGAAGTTCGAATTGAAAGGTGTTAAACATATCATATAACATTCTTGGAATATTACTTTAAACTTAAACACTCCAGGCAAAATATATTGTGAAGAAATGAAAGATTTTAAATTAATACTAACTACCAAACCAGCAAACTAAAAACAAACTACAAACCCTAGGGTATCTACAAGCACAAACAACTACCATGCTTAAACTACCATGCCTTAAAATTAATCAGTCCTACGTCAAGATATTATACAAATAACACCAAGATATTTTCACCAAACAGCAAAAATGATAAAATGTTCAGGGCGCCTTCTGAACATGTTACCACCTCACTGTCTAGCGAGCAACTGATGCCGAAGCACAAGCGCAGACCCCGGACCCCAACTCGGCTCGAGGTCACGGCAGCTGGCAGCCGGGCCGGGCCGGCCTGGTGTGGCAGCTGGTTGACCACCTGGTGTGGCCGCGAGGTTGACCACCTGTATTGCCAACTGGTTGCCTTGGACCCTGGTGACCTTGGGCCAGGCTTTTTGGTTGTCTCATCATTTTGAATAATTTGAGTACCCACAAAATACGGCTTGGAAACATATAAAGTAAAATATAAAATGTTGGAAAATACTTTTTAGTTTTCGCGTTATAACTTCTATAACGGGGCAAAATTCCTCTAAACCCATCATGCGGGTACTCAAATTACATGGAATGAAAAGACAAACAAAAAGGCCCATTAACATTTTTCGATAAAACCAACGGTATAGAAGTTATAACACAAAAATTAAACTTTCAAAGTCATTTCAATCTTTTACAAAATATTGTTGATTTAATAACAAATGTTACCGAAGCTTGTTGTTTGTCTCATAAATTTGTATAATTTAAGTACTCTCAAAATAGGGTTTGAAAACTTATAAAGTAAAATATAAAATGTTGGAAAATATTTTCTTTTTTTAGTTTTTGCGTTATAACTTCTATACCGTTGGTTTTATCAAAAAATGTTACTGGACCTGTTTTGTTTGTCTTTTTATTCCGAATAATTTGAGTATCTGCATTATAGGTTTGGAGCAATTTTGTAACAGCCACAGCCACCGTGTGTGTCGACGCCGCTCAAAAGTCGAACGGCGACGAGATCAAGTGGGGGGCTCCCCATTTTACAAAATTGCTCCAAAGCTATCGTGCGGGGACTCAAATTATGCGGAATGAAAAGACGAACAAAACAGGTCCAGTAACAATTTTGATAAAACCAACGGTATAGAAGTTACAACGTGAAAACTAAAGTTTCAAGGTCATTTAAAACTTTTACAAAACCTATCATGAGGTTACTCAAGTTACGTCGAATAAAGAAACAAACAAAAATGTCCGGTAATATTTTTCTATAAAACCAACGGTATAGAAGTTATAACGCGAAAACTTAAGTTTTAAAACCGTCCAGGTTACAAAAACGTCCAGGTTACAAAATTGCTCCAAGGTAATTTAAAACTTTTACAAAATATTGTTGATTTCATAACAAATGATACCGAAGCTTGTTGTTTGTCTCATAATTTAAGTACTCACAAAATAGGGGTTGGAAACTTATAAAGTAAAATATAAAATGTTGGAAAATACTTTTTTTAGTTTTTGCGTTATAACTTCTATACCGTTGGTTTTATCACAAAAGTTACTGGACCTGTTTTGTTCGACTTTTTATTCCGAATAATTTAAGTATCTGCATGATAGGTTTGGAGCAATTTACTTAAGTTTTAAAACCATCCAGGTTACAAAACCGTCCAGTTTACAAAATTGCTTTAAGGTAATTTAAAACTTTCACAAAATATTGTTGATTTCATAACAAATGTTACCGAAGCTTATTGTTTGTCTCATAATTTAAGTACTCACAAAATAGGGGTTGGAAACTTATAAAGTAAAATATAAAATGTTGGAAAATACTTTTTTTAGTTTTTGCGTTATAACTTCTATACTGTTGGTTTTATCAAAAAATGTTACTGGACCTGTTTTGTTCGTCTTTTTATTCTGAATAATTTGAGTATCTGCATGATAGGTTTGGAGCAATTTCGTAACAGCCACAGCCACCGTGTGTGTCGACGCTGCTCAAAAGTCGAACGGCGACTAGATAAAGTGGGGAGCTCCCCATTTTGCCGGGGGGGCACCCCATTTTTGCTGGGGGGAGGCACCCCATTCTTTCCGGGGGGGGGCACCCCATTTTGCCAGGGGGGGGGCAAAATTACTCAAAACCTATTGTGCGGGTACTCAAATTGTGGGGAATGAAAAGACAAACAAAAAAGGTCCAATTTCATTTTTCGATAAAACCAACGGTATAGGAGTTATAACGCAAAAACGTAAGTTTCAAGGTCATTTTCAAACTTTTACAAAATCTATTGTGCGGTTACTGAAATTACGTGGAATTAAAAGACAATCAAAAAGGTCCAATAACATTTTTTGATATATCCAACGGTATAGAAGTTATTACGCAAAAACTGAAAAAAAATATTTTACATTATCACTAAGCCATCTTTCTATTCCTGGTGACCTCGCACGCTTACGTTAGTAACCAGTTGGCAATGCGAGTGGTCGACCTTGTTGCGTCAGCTAACACACTCAACAGCTCATTCCCTGCTTTGGATAAATAATTTTCGCCAGTCTGCCTCCTGCAAGGGCTCGGGTACAGTTGGTCTACTGCAATGTTTGTATATTTGTACTGTGTTAAATGTGTATGTGTATTGTGCGTGTTAACTGTTGTGTCCTGACGACTCCGACCCGGATGAACGTTTTTTTAAACCCTTTTGTAATGGAGTTATTACTTCGAAACATGTACTGGATTCATCTACTATTTGAACTGTTGGACGTTGAGGTATGTAAACCTATTTTACTCTGCCAATAATTTTGTATAATTTAAGTACTCACAAAATAGGGTTTGGAAACTTATAAAGTAAAATATAAAAAGTTGGAATATATATATATATATATTTTTTAGTTTTTGCGTTATAACTTCCATAACTTTGGTTTTATTGGAAAAATGTTACAGGACCTTTTTGTTTGTCTTTTAATTCCATGTAATTTGAGAACCCGCACGATAGGTTTTGTAAAAGTTTTAAATGACCTTGAAACTTCAGTTTTTTCGTTATAACTTTTATACCGTTGGATTTATCGAAAAATGTTACTGGACCTTTTTTGTTTGTCTTTTCATTCCGCGTAATTTAAGTACCCGCACAATGAGTTTAGAGTAATTTTGCAAAATGGGGAGCCCCCCACTTGATCTCGTCGCCGTTCAACTTTTGACCTGCGTCGACATACACGGTGGCAGTGGATATAACAAAAATGCTCTAAATCTATCGTGCGGGTACTCAAAATACGCAGAATAAAAAGGTAAACAAAAAAGGTCCAGTAACATTTTTCGATAAAACCAAAGGTATAAGAGTTATAGCTCAAAAACTGAAAAAATCTTTTAAATCATATTTTCTTTATATGTTTCCAAATCCTATCATGTAGGTATTCAAAATACGCAGAATGAAAAGACATACAAAAAGGTTTGGTAACATCTTTTAATGTTACCAACGGTTTTGTAATGAGCCTAATTTGCACAGGGGTAAGAATTGGCTCATTAGGCCTAGTCATGGGACCGGTAGACCTAGGCCTACCTAGCCTATGTCCAGCCTATGGAGGGAGTGTTGGGAATCAGTATAAACACTGCTATACCCCTAACTTAAACCCTTTGAGTGATTAAGTAACTCACGTCATTATGGTGGATGGTTATAACCCTAATTATCACCATCGGAAGGCTAACCTAGTCGGTCCCATAACTGCCGACTCCGATCGCCGATTTTGATGTGGAAAGCAAAGTGTTGAGGCGTATAACGGCGACTATAATCTAATATAAACACTTAGTTGGACACGTAATTAGATCACTTCCTTGGGAAACGTAATATTTGCGAACGGAACTACGGTTGTTGTTGTTGTGAACAACATAACCTAAAAGACGTCGTCACGACTGCGTTATGCAGACGACGACAGAGCAATTCTTCTGCTCGCCAAGCGCGCCAAACTGTTTTTCTGGCAGAGACCAAAAAACAGTTGCCCCGGATATAGCTTTTTTTGAGCTTTTAACCAGCCGTTTTATCAACTGGGAAAAAGGCTGGTGACTCATCACCGGAAGGGGTGAGCAAATTGTGTGCTGATAACCCTTCGAGCGTCACTTGTGGCAGCGCTTCGGAAAGTGACCGGTCCGTAATTCGAGTTCTGTTCTTGTGCGAATTCTTCCCCGGGACACTACGCTAAGTGCCGTAGCATTCGACGTCTTCCAATACATTTTGTATTAAAGGTACGTCAGCGTCATTTCTGGATTTGTGTTTAGACGATCTGTAAACTTTTCTGAAAGTTGATCGTGTCGCAGGATAGGGTTCCGAGACCTATCCTGCTCATCTCTTGGCTGTAACCAAGTCTAATTTAATTAATTATCTTGGTGCCAATTTTCGACTAGAGTCAATTTGTAGTATTTTCTAAATTCTGTGTAACCAAGTTGGAGTACTTGGTGACTTTCATAATTGGTTTAAGTCCTAGATTTTCCTGCTGTTGTAACAGGCTTAGTCTTTTCCAAACCTGCTGTGAGACCGGAGTGTAAGGTCTGTCCTGCTCCTGAAATTACTGATCACTAGTGAAATAGTTTAAATGTTGTTTCTTGATTAGGGTAAACATTAACTATGGGTAACTAGTGTTAACTCTGAACATCTCACAGAGCTAGGGAAAACAGCAGAGGGCATTTTACTTTGAAGGTGTTTCCAGATTTAGTCTGTCCTAAGTTGAATGCCATCTAGGTTGAATATAACTGAGCTCTCATATTGGAATATCTGATAACTACTGTGATTTCGATCCTCGACCCCTGGAATTATCCCAGCGACCGAGCTGAGCGATTCCAAGGCATCTGACAACCCGTGACGTGATTTCCTGCGGTTTGGTGTACCAGTGTAACCGATCATCTTTCTCTCACCAGGAAATATCCGTCACAGTTTAAAAGTTATAATGCAAAAACTAAAAAAAAATATTTTTTGTACATCCTATTTTACTTAATATGTTTCCAAACTTTATTATGTGGGTACTTAAATTACGCTAAATAATTAGACAAACCAAAATTTTCGGTAACATTTGTTATTCATTCAACAGTGTAAAAGTTATAACACAATTACCGATTTTACATCTTTAACATTTAAACCAATTTTATATTTAAGCGCAACTGTAGTTTAGTTTGCATTTCTTCAACTAAATATTTTAACTAAGTATTAAGGCGATATAATAAAGTATCATCTTTAAAAATATTGTAACTTGTACAAAAATAAATAAGTATTTTCAAACGATATTTTATTGCAAACATTTTTTAACCCAAATGTTCAGAGAACAATTTTTTAGTACTGAGATGTTAACCCTACAACACCTACATTACAACTAACACTACATATCCAAAAATTGCGAGGAGTCTTTCATGGTGGTGGGGGAAGGCAGGAGCGCGGCAGATGTTCCGTGCTGCACATGTTATTTCGAGGGAGGTCGCTGCGCCACAACCGACACATCAGTTTGCAGGTAGGACTCGCAGAGTAAACATCTAAATAAACATGAGTTCTGTTTTATATGTTTCTTTTATCAAAGATGGACTTTGCATTGAAACACAAAGTTTTACTATTGATGCAGATCCTGTACAACAAATTTTAGTACATCCTCCAGAAAATTATGATTCCATCTACATTTCGGTGCATGAACCTAACAACCCCCCACCACCAACAACTGCCGACACGGAGTAGAACAGCGGCTACCACACGTCATTAAAGCTCCAGCTCTTCACCCGAGTACACATGGACTCTGAGCTTCAAAATAATACTGTTTCTTCTACATCTACACAAACCTCCGAACAATTACCTACTACAAATAAAACTACTACAAGTGTACAAGTAAATTAAATTGCATCAACTGTTAGTTCTGATGCGCAATCAATAATGTTATTATTAATAGGTTTCGACTAAAAATTTAACAATGGAGGAAGAAAGAAATTCACTACTTTACAAGTTGGTTTTTGTGAACCCGTCGAAATTTGTTATTTGCCTAATTTCATTTTTACGTGGTTACAATTTTGGTTACCTTGTTCAGGAAATGCTAACAGATAAAGAGGAAGAACATTCGCTATATTTTAAAGCTTATGTTTATATAATAGCATCTTTATCTGGATACTTTGTAGCAGGATATTTTCTTGTTAACTTGTCGATTCCATTTTTAACATGGTATTTTAATAGAAATGAAAATCAACAAAACAACAATTAAGAAACAGTTTGTAAAAAGAAACAAAAAAATCTTGCATTTTCGGATTCTCCGAAAATGCAAGATATTTTTTAAAAACATCCCCGGCCGACCTTGACCCTTTTCCGGACATTTAAAATTTAAATACCAACACAGTCGGGCATTTAAACTTTAAATGCCATCCCCAACACGTCACAGCTACGTCACAGCTGATGACGTCACTTCCGGTCACGTGACCGGAAGTAGCTGTCAAAAAGTTTGATTGGGCCAGCAGCCCCACTTGCCCACTACTGATATCTGGCTTACTTTAAAAGATATTAAACCGTTCTGGGACTTTGGGACACACAGTATGTTACAAATCACCAATAATATAGTTAGTTTTTAACATGAAAACGCATCTAAAACTAAAAAATCTTTGATATTTGCCTCGTTAAACCCGCCTGACATGTTCTTGTAAGTTGCTGTTTAATGCAGCTTTTATACTACTGCTAATGTGTTTCTTATCGGTAAAAATAATAATAAATAACTTTTAGAAATTAATATTCTTTAAAAGTAAAGTTGATGTTTTAAGCCTGAAAATACTTCAATCGTATGATTCTTTCATGCGCTAATTGTCTTTAAAACAATGATTTTACTTTTAGGTTCTCGCTGTTTTCACTTCATACCGGCGGTAATGCAGTACGTGTCCAAATCAGATAAAAGAATTAGCAGGTTATTGTCTAATCGTGTGGTTCTCTGGTTCAGTTTTACCGCGCAGATATAATTCTATTCTACGTTATCGTAAAAATGCAGTACGTTTTTGTCGACTTGAAATTTCTCCAATTTTTCTCTATGTAGAATTTTAATATTCGAACACCCGTCGAAACAAATATTTGTATTATTTAAACTTAAACATTTTTTAACACATCTTTAATTATTGCCTTCATTCTGTGTATTGCAGTTTTTCAGTACCAGTAACAACTATTATGTTTGTCATCAGTAAAAGAGTAACAAACTCTCTCTATTAATGTCCTATTAATATAATGAAGGGTGGTCAAAAAAATCTTCCAATCTGGTAAGTTTTTACTAATTAGTGATGGTAAATGCCTGAACAAAATCTATATTAAAACATTCAACAAAAAATCGTTCTTTGATATTTGTATTACTCAGTTATTTTTTAAACGAATATTGTAGAGAACGACTCTTTATTTAATGCCATGTTTTCTAACAAAGGTGGTTATCGAAGCAAAAATCTTGCTCTTCAGGTAACTCAACGTCCAAAACTCAAAGGGTGTTATGTTTGGTGACCAGACAGGCTCTTGTTAGGAGTTACTGCCAAACAAACATTGCTTAGAACTAACATAATATTTTTTTTGTATTCTGTTTCCGCCTGAAAATCCGAAATAGTTTAAACCACCAGCGTTACTGAAAATGGCATTAAATAGGGAATAGTTCACAACAACATTCACGTCTCTAACCAATAAATGGCTGAGCTGTAACAAAATAAGACTTAACTAGTTATCCTATCGAAAAACAAAGATCAATACTGTATTTAAATAAATTTTTCAACAATTTCTGATTTTATTTTCGGATATTTTGCCCTATCTCACCTCTTTCGCCCCTAACAAAAAAAGTTGTTTGTTAATTTCCACTTTATTTTTTAGGTTTTCTTTATTTGTAAGTTATTTTTTAATCTTGATTAAAAGTTTTGACATGACGACAGTCAGTTTTACCGTTCATGTTTAGGCCCCATCAAAGGTCATTCGCCAATTCATTCCGTTTCAACCCCTAAAAGAATTCTAAAGTTGAACTTTCATCAAATGTGAACTTTCTTCGTGGTTTTTGTAATATATTCTTAAATGATAGACCCAAGTTTTGTCTTGGTATTACTCTGTGTCCCCGCCCACGTTTGAGCAGAGTCTTTGGTCATTTCTCACCCCTTTCAACCCCTACATACAACACAAAAATGAAGCAAATTATACTATTTTCCAATGTTTAACATTGTTATTTCTAAACAAATACTTTTGCCTAACCCCCTGGCCCCCGGACCCTCACCCTGTTCAAATAATTAACCTTCCACAACCAACAACCCCCACCACCAAACATCCTCCCGAACACCAACATACCTTGTGCTGAGAATTCGTACATAGTTTTATTAACTTTATTTTGTGACTTTTATATCCAAACCCTCCCCACCCGAGGGATTTTTACCCCTTAGGTTTATCAGAGGTAATTCGCCGATTTTACCCCGTTTTAAATTTAAAAATACTTGTCTTAAGTTGAACCTTTATATTTTGAAATTTTCTCTTGGTTAAAAAAAATTATTATTTGATTGAGAGGCCCAATTTTTCAGAAGGGTTTTGTTATTGTTTCCACCATGAATAACCCTAAGTTATTTGTCATTTCTAATCGCTTTCGACCCCTAATCCCGCCAATAAAAGAAAAATGAGTGAGTCGGTGGCGCAGTTGGTAGCGCACTCGGCCTCGTAACTGTGGCCACGAAGAATCGCAGATTCGAGACTCGGGCGTGTCGCTTACTTTTAGCAGTACTGTTCACCCTTGTACTGTACCGGCTCACTCCTTGGCTTTGCTTGATAACGTCCACGCACAGATCAATAGTCTATGTGGGCGGGGCAAAGGCATGGTAAAAAAGAGGCCTCTTTTTTAAAAAAATTAAGTACTATTCAAAAGTTTGGCAATACTATTTTAAAACAACAATTTTGTCTCACACCTGGCCCGGCGTTATCAGAGGCCAGAGGTTCATCAAAGGCTACTCGCCAACTTTACCCCATTTCAACTCCATGAAACAGTTCTCTAAATCTGAACTTGCAATGAGTTTACAATTGCACTGGTTGTTTTACCATGTTAAGATATCTTGAGGTAGGAATTCCAACCAAAACAATTAAATTAATTTGGTGTTGTGTCTTTTCAAAATCAAAACCCCCTTCTTAGGGACTCATAATGGGAGGTCTGGGGGCGGAGTATTGTTCAACTACGGGAGAACACAAACGGGGGCCTGGAGGCAGAGCCCCCAGGGAGCGAAGCGAGTATATATATATATACAGGGTGATTCAGACCACCCGTCCACCTATTGTAACGGGAGAACGGTTTAACGTAAAAACGTCAAATAAAATTATTCCCTACTAATTTGTATATGAAGAATTTACTTAAAATATTTTCATGGCGATTTATCAACAGAGTGTTCCTGAAATGAATGTCATAAGTTCGAATCTCCGAATTTTCTTATGTGAACCTATAGCAAATTTTATATTATTTTAAAGGTCTTATAAAATGAGACATTTTGGTGAAAATAGATCTGAATTATCTAAAAAAATTTGATATTTACGGAAACCCCTGAATTTTCTAAACCATTAAATATTACTGTATTCAGTTCTCATTCGAAATCCTTAATCCTTGGTAACTCAGCTTTACTACGCTAATGTTTTAATAATATCCACTTGACAATGTTTTAATAATATCCATTTTTCGGAAAAAAAGTTATTTAAACAAATGTTAGTAGGGGGAAATGGTCAGTTTGACCCCAGCAGGGTGGTAGTGGTCGGTGACGTCACAGTGACGTCAGCCCCCCCCCCGACCACCCTGCTGAAGCCTACGAAGCCTAACCTATCTCATCCCGACCTATCTTAACCTAACCTAACCTTTTTTTTCTTTTTGTTAATGTAAATGAGCTTACGTAACCTCTCTTATACTAACTTATAAATGCAAATGAGGGTTTTAATATGCAAATGAGGTTTTTAATATACAAATGAGGTATTTAAGATGCAAATTAGGTATTTTATATGGAAATTAGGTATCTATCAAGCTAATTATCAAGTAAGTGCGATGTGTGAGTGATGTGTGCAGCGTGTAACTTTGAAATGAAAATGAGGTAATTAATATGCAAATAAGTTATTTATATGCAAATAAGGTATTTTTTATGGAAATTAGGTATCAAACAAGCTAATTATCAGGTAAGTGCGGCGTGTGAGTGAAGTGTGCGACGTGTGAGCAGTCTCTCTGCGGCGTGTGAGTGAAATGTGCGGCGTGTGAGCGGAATCTGTGCGGCGTGTGAGTGGTATCTGTGCGGCGTGTGAGTGAAATGTGCGGCGTGTGAGCGGTATCTGTGCGGCGTGTTAGTAAAGATTGCGGCGTGTGAACAGTGTCTGTGCGGCGCGTGAGTGGTATCTGTGCGGCGTTTGAGTGAAATGTGCGGCGTGTGAGTGAAATGTGCGGTGTGTGAGTGAAATGTGCGGCGTGTGAGTGGTATCTGTGCGGCGTGTGAGCGGTATCTGTGCGGCGTGTTAGTAAAGATTGCGGCGTGTGAACAGTGTCTGTGCGGCGCGTGAGTGGTATCTGTGCGGCGTTTGAGTGAAATGTGCGGCGTGTGAGCGGTGTCTGTGCGGCGTGTGAGCGGCTTGCCATTATTGAGTGATCTGCTGTACATTTGCATTTCTTGTAAGTTGTCTTGCAGTCAACGAAACTATCAGTATCTTTAGAGTCAGCGGGTTGCCTATCTGGAGAATTGAAGGCGCTATAATTTTTTTTAAATCGTAGCATTAAAACAACTCGGACTTTTTTGATGAAACTCGGTACTTAGCCACTATAAATCGTGCACTACCTTTTGACATAACCAATGTTTAGGGGAAAAATCGAAAAAGACTACTTTACTGGAAAGATTCAAAATATAGATATTTTGTTAAAATCGATTTATCGATGGGTTATTATGAAACTCGGTATTTAGACTTTAACCATGATGGTCTATCCAGTTACATAATCAGCGTTTACGGAGGGAATCGTTTAAGATCACTTTAGTGAAGATTGGTGATTGTGCCACGTTTGAGTATAATAAATGCGGCGTATGAGTGGCTTGACTATGAGTGGTCTGCTGTACATTTTGCATTTTTATCATTTACTGGAAGACCACAATATACTGACCTGATACTATTGGTAATATTTACTGATACTGGAAATTAAAAGAGATCAAGAATCATTTCCTATTTTTGAATCTAAACTGACCTTGTGTAGCCTATCTTTACGTATTTTATTGTTTTTCAACCTGTCTACAAATAGCTTTACAGCCAGAAATGACTAGTGCTGAACAGTCAAATTAGGTCAGGTTAAGTTAGGTTGGGTTTGTGAAGACGATAACCAAAAGAGAATCCATCTTGTGTGGTGTTGATAGATAACGTAATCGCTGTAACACCAGTTGCGGTCAAGAGCCTAATAACATGTGTTGACGTACATTCAATCATGTAACTCATATAAGTCAGGTTCATTAATATTCACATAGTGATACAGGAAATTTAAAGGGATAAAAAAATCGCTTCGTTTATTTGTACAGACTACTTGTGTTGTGGTTATCCCTACTATAATCACCGGTCGTCTTTTTCGCAGATTACAACAGTATTTTAAACACGAAAGGTGGACTACGACTATAAACGATCTGATACGTATAAATTATCAAACTTATGCTTTGTCATATGCGATTTTAAACTAATGAAACTAACAAACGATTACAGACAGTGAGACATAGCTAATCCCATTTATAAGTCTAGCAGTTAAGATAGATTTATGAAGTTGGTATACTACAGAAACTATCTCGTTTGATATCATTGTGAAAACAACTCTAGCGTGATTACTGTCTATACTTAGGTTAGGTTTTTATGACTGAACTCAAAAGGAAAAAGAGAAACCATCTTGTTCAAGCCAGATCAGTTGGAACTGTTGCGGTCAAGTAACCAATACACATAATGATGTAAACTCCGTCTCTTGGAATTTAAAGAAATCGTTTACTTCCGACCTGTTACGTTTAACTTACAAATATGATCCAGATATGTCCATACTTGTATAGCAGACTTTTGCCTGATATCAATAACGTGTGTGATTAACCAGTAGACCACACACCGTCACTGAAGACGGCACTCAGCGTTGCTAATTATGTCAGATTACATTATAATTCTCTTCTGCTCTTACATTATAAGAGCAGAAGACCACTGGAATACTTAGCTCATCCTTCGCATTTATGACATTAACAAAAATTTATAATACGTATCGCTCATTAATGCAACTAAACCATTAGGTCAGTGCAATGTATGAACACCACATTCTGCAATATCCCCGTATTACAATTAACAACTATATACGATAAAGGTGGTGAACAACTTCCAACAGCTCTTACTCACTGGTGGTTTTTAAAAAGTATTGAAATTTCTTCTTTATAACGTTGAATTCTCTGAACGTAAGATTCGTCCATCTACAATAAATCATTTTATTTAACACACTAAAGGTATAAACTATCATGTCTGTAAGTTAAGTGAGGAAGGTGAAACGTATATTGCTTATACTGTTATATTCCGAATGACTTTAGCAGATGAACACCAATGAGAGCTTAACCACTGAACAAGATGGATGTCTGTGGCTGTCGTAATCCTATCTCCTATCGACAGCGTAGATCATCAAGAGTGGTTTTAGACTTTCAATCATGCAAGGACAATAATAATGAGTACATTTTAAAGGAAGTCTGCGTGATTGAAATTTCAACTGGGACAATTCTCTTTCATTGTATAGTGAACCCGCCATATGTTCGATCTCAGCTGAATCAAGACAAACAACGAGAGGTTCGATGGCTGTATAAACGTTACCATGGTATAGATTGGGAAACTGGTGACAAAGACTATGAGGATATTATAGCAAAGCTAAGATCACTTCTCGCCTATCAACAAAGTGTCTACATTAAAGGATTGGAGAAGAAACTGATTGTTCAGTACAAGCTAATCACAACTTCAACCAATGTCATTGATGCATTTGACTTGGGATGTGAATCGCTCTCTATACTAAACTACAGTTCAAGCACTCTGAGATGTGATCGTCATAAGAGTACTAAACATCGCTGTGCTCTCGCCAACTCTACCTCTCTACGTAATTGGCTTCTACGTACAGTTTTGGACGATGAAGACGAGATTCTACTACCATATAGTGAAATAATTGGGTCTACCATACTAGTGTATATGTGGTAATTTGTTATCGTTCAATCGTTGACTCACTGCTTGTCGTTTACCGTTGACAATTGCATAATGAAAAGACCAACATCTTCATCAATGTTTATGAGCTATAACTCAGCAGAGAGCCTACTACTACCAGGGTTATTTGTGTTGCAAATCCACTATACTGTGGGGTAAAACCGGTTTGTCTGTCTACTTAACAGAAACTGTTCAATAAGCTCCGATATTGTAGTCCAGACACTAGCTATTTCACCGAGATTTGTACTTGAAAGGTTTTTAGTGATATCAACACGTGTGTTAGCCTTAAGTTTCAAAATAAAGGCTTTTCTTTCTTTAAAACATGTATTTATTTGTTAACCTTGTTTCTTATAACGAATACCTCACTTGAATCAATCATGGTTTTTGTGATAAAGTGACACACAGGATAGTAACAAATGAGTTCGCTATTGGTTAATGAATTCATCTTTATTATCATTATAAATACTATTTACAAACATGTACAGTATAGTTTGTATATATCATAACTATTTTATTAAAACCTAAAGGTTGGTTGTAGTTGCTTGAGTTTGTGTGTTAATACCACGAAGCTAGGCAAGATTCATCCTTACAATGATCCATCACGTGGTCAATTACGTTTACAAAATTGTAAGACATATATATTGTGTTGTAACTCAAGGCATTCATTTCTGGAACACTCTGTAGATAAATCGCCATTAAATTATTTTTTATGAATTCTTCATATGAAAATTACTGGGGAATAATTTTGTTTGACGTTTCTACGCTAAACCGTTCTCCCGTTACAATAGGTGGACGGGTGGTCTGACTCACCCTGTATATAAAAATTTGAACGAATGGTATTTTTGGCTTCTGTGGGCCCCAAAATGAAAATTTATCACAGTCTGGCTTAGGTCTTACCTTGAGACCTACCGTAATAGCTTCTTCCCTATAGGAGAAATTCGCTAAAAACAAAAAATATTTGTCGCCACTCAACATTGCACCCAACCAGTGTTATCAATGAAGTGCTTACACTTGAAGTGTTAACACAACGGAGGCGTTGGTAAACCTGTATTGGTATAACAACAATGTAATTAGGGTTTTCAAGTGATGACACTACTATATGCTAGTGTAAACCTAGCTTAAGACGATTAATCTCGTTGTACAACGCATTTAGTATACCTTTAAAATGTTAAAAGTCATAGCCAGTAAAAGCCTGACATCATAATGATTTCCACATTGAAGCTGTTATCTATTGAAACATTTCTTTTATGTTGAACATTGTTGTTAAGTTCAAAACATGTCCTAGGCTTCAAACTAAAATTCTTTTACAGATTTTCACCAAGATTTCTTAATTGAAGGCATGACATTTTAAAACTAGTTTGCTTATTAAAGTATATTTTTAATTTCCCCTCTTTACTTAATACCCAAATTCGGAAACCAATATTGCAATAAATACAAAGATGACAATGTTTGAAAAGTATGACAAATTCCAATTAATTTTGGTGTTGAAAAAGAAAGAAAAGATAATTTATAATGAAATTTTACTTTCACTATTAATAATACTGTTAAGTAGAATACAGATCTTGACAGCGTACCAATGAATATACAGTATAGCTGTCGTAGCCATATGCTGTAATTGGGCACTTCATGAAGTGTTCAGCGCTAACCGGGCACTTCATGAAGTGCCCAGCTCGCTTGGGCACATAATGTAATTGAATGGTTTCTTTAAACATTACAGTATGTGACCAACAAAACTAGGCACTTCATGAAGTGCCCAACGCTCGTTGGGCACATGCTGTAATTATTTGTTTTACAGTATGTGTCCAGTTCAGATGCTGGAAACTTGATGTAAAGACGTAAAACTGCTGTTTACGTTGCTGTTGGTAATATCCGATGTAAATACAATCATTTTAAAATAATTTTGTAAAACTTTAAGAATAAGATTGTCTTCCACTAAACCAGACAATAATACTTGCCTGTATGTTTTATCGTGGTTTCTTTTATGTTTTCTGAATTATTCTGGCTACACATAATTATTAAAATTATCATTATTGAAACAACGAATGGTTGTTTAAATAATAATATTAATAGAGATGCACAATTCCACAATAACCAATGAGGATATTATAGCAAAGCTAAGATCACTTCTCGCCTATCAACAAAGTGTCTACATTAAAGGATTGGAGAAGAAACTGATTGTTCAGTACAAGCTAATCACAACTTCAACCAATGTCATTGATGCATTTGACTTGGGATGTGAATCGCTCTCTATACTAAACTACAGTTCAAGCACTCTGAGATGTGATCGTCATAAGAGTACTAAACATCGCTGTGCTCTCGCCAACTCTACCTCTCTACGTAATTGGCTTCTACGTACAGTTTTGGACGATGAAGACGAGATTCTACTACCATATAGTGAAATAATTGGGTCTACCATACTAGTGTATATGTGGTAATTTGTTATCGTTCAATCGTTGACTCACTGCTTGTCGTTTACCGTTGACAATTGCATAATGAAAAGACCAACATCTTCATCAATGTTTATGAGCTATAACTCAGCAGAGAGCCTACTACTACCAGGGTTATTTGTGTTGCAAATCCACTATACTGTGGGGTAAAACCGGTTTGTCTGTCTACTTAACAGAAACTGTTCAATAAGCTCCGATATTGTAGTCCAGACACTAGCTATTTCACCGAGATTTGTACTTGAAAGGTTTTTAGTGATATCAACACGTGTGTTAGCCTTAAGTTTCAAAATAAAGGCTTTTCTTTCTTTAAAACATGTATTTATTTGTTAACCTTGTTTCTTATAACGAATACCTCACTTGAATCAATCATGGTTTTTGTGATAAAGTGACACACAGGATAGTAACAAATGAGTTCGCTATTGGTTAATGAATTCATCTTTATTATCATTATAAATACTATTTACAAACATGTACAGTATAGTTTGTATATATCATAACTATTTTATTAAAACCTAAAGGTTGGTTGTAGTTGCTTGAGTTTGTGTGTTAATACCACGAAGCTAGGCAAGATTCATCCTTACAATGATCCATCACGTGGTCAATTACGTTTACAAAATTGTAAGACATATATATTGTGTTGTATGTCGACCCAAAGGGAATATCGTAGTAAATCATGACTTCTTTAGTCCTGTTTAGTATGTTTACTCCATTTGGAACGCCTTCTTTGTAAAAGATCAACTCAAATCCTTCTCCTTTAGCTTTTCTTAAGGCAGATTTCAGACTTCTCTTTTCTACACGGATACATTTATACCCGCAAAGTCCACCAAGCATATTCTCTTTGAATACAATGCAAAAGACATGTTTTAAATATGGGTCATCTGTAAATACTGCAACTTTCAGTTTCTGCTCAGTCAGAATTTGATCTAGAGATTTGATTTTTGATTCGAGCTCTAATTTAACGGTTTCAAGTTGGTGATTAGTCTCCAATGAATGATTAATAGACTGTATCAACTGCTGGTTTTCAGATATCAGTTTATATTCTTTTTGCCTTCTAATTGCAGGTGAAACCTGATCATACACCCAGTCTTGAAACTTCTCCGAAACAGGATTCTTGGACTTAGTAATAAACCCATATAATCCAGGTTCATTAATAAACACAGAGAGGTTCATTCACTATTCAAAGAGGATTGGAAATCATTGCCCTATATCCGCACCAGTGTTATAGGTTGAAATGGACTCGTTTGTGTTATTACAACCCAGGATCTTGAAAACTTGTTTACCTTTAAACCAAGGGTTATTATTATCATCAATCAATATAGTCACTGGGTGGTTTTCAAAAGCAAAAGTAGTGATGTTAGACGGTTGTGTTGTAAATTGGACTTGTGAATTCTCCAAGCCTTCTTGAAGTGACTCATTGTACCCTGCTAAAACATCTTCAGATTGATGAAACGAACCGAGAACATTTCAAAAGCCTCTACAGGTTCTGATGTAATCGATTCACAAAGCAGATGCAATGACAGAGTTTAAATATTACCAATAGTATCAGGTCAGTATATTGTGGTCTTCCAGTAAATGATAAAAATGCAAAATGTACAGCAGACCACTCATAGTCAAGCCACTCATACGCCGCACTTATTATACTCAAACGTCGCACAATCACCAATCCTCACTAAAGTGATCTTAAACGATTCCCTCCGTAAACGCTGATTATGTAACTGGATAGACCATCGTGGTTAAAGTCTAAATACCGAGTTTCATAATAACCCATAGATAAATCGATTTTAACAAAATATCTATATTTTGAATCTTTCCAGTAAAGTAGTCTTTTTCGATTTTTTCCCTAAACATTGGTTATGTCAAAAGGTAGTGCGCGATTTATAGTGGCTAAGTACCGAGTTTCATCAAAAAAGTCCGAGTAGTTTTAATGCTACGATTTTTCAAACATTATAGCGCCTTCAATTCTCCAGATAGGCAACCCGCTGACTCTAAAGATACTGATAGTTTCGTTGACTGCAAGACAACTTACAAGAAATGCAAATGTACAGCAGATCACTCAATAATGGCAAGCCGCTCACACGCCGCACAGACACCGCTCACACGCCGCACATTTCACTCAAATGCCGCACAGATACCACTCACGCGCCGCACAGACACTGTTCACACGCCGCAATCTTTACTAACACGTCGCACAGATACCGCTCACACGCCGCACAGATACCACTCACACGCCGCACATTTCACTCAAACGCCGCACAGATACCACTCACGCGCCGCACAGACACTGTTCACACGCCGCAATCTTTACTAACACGCCGCACAGATACCGCTCACACGCCGCACATTTCACTCACACGCCGCACAGATTCCGCTCACACGCCTCACATATCACTCACACGCCGCAGAGAGACTGCTCACACGTCGCACACTTCACTCACACGCCGCACTTACCTGATAATTAGCTTGTTTGATACCTAATTTCCATAAAAAATACCTTATTTGCATATTAAATACCTTATTTGCATATTAATTACCTCATTTGCATTTCAAAGTTACACGCTGCACACTTCACTCACACATCGCACTTACTTGATAATTAGCTTGTTAGATACCTAATTTCCATATAAAATGCCTAATTTGCATATTAAATACCTCATTTGTATATTAAAAACCTCATTTGCATATTAAAACCCTCATTTGCATTTAAAAGTTAGTATAAGAGAGGTTACGTAAGCTCATTTACATTAAAAAAAAGAAAAAAAGGTTAGGTTAGGTTAAGATAGGTCGGGATAAGATAGGTTAGGCTTCGTAGGCTTCAGCAGGGTGGTCGGGGGGGGCTGACGTCACTGTGACGTCATCGACCACTACCACCCTGCTGGGGTCAAACTGACCATTTCCCTCTACTAATGTTGGTAGCCCTGAAAATTAAAAAAATTCAAATAGCATCATATGCTAAAAAGCATAAAGGCCTTCAAAATTCCTACAACTTTGTAATTTACACACGTATTCTATCTTTTTTAGTTTTTTAGTGATGGTCAAAAAACTCCATTTTCCCATATGAAGTGCATGTTATTGATGCAGTTCATAATACCAAAGGGTAACCATAGACCGTTTGCTATGTACATGCAAATAATATGCACTTTAGATGGAAAAATGGAGTTTTTTTATCCATAACTAAAAAACTAAAAAGGATATAGTCCAGGCAACGAAAAGGTATAGAGATAATTTTTTAGAACACAATTTTTGGCTTTTCAGCTTTGTTTGGACTAGTCAAGAGGTGAACATATCAAAAGTCCCCGTCCGTGGTGGGGCAACGCTTTTTCCACCTAAATGAAAATGAACAGCATTAAGGAAATATTGACGAAATTTCCAGTAATTTGACACCTCAATCATAAAAAATTGTCTGAAATAAAGGTATTTGCGAGCTCATAAAAAAACGTTATTTTTCAAGGAATTCGTACAAATATGTAAAAAAAATTGAAAAATAACGTTTTTTGTGAGCTCGCCAAAACCTTTATTTTAAACCAATTTTTATGATTGAGGAGTCATATTACTGGAAATTTTGTCAATATTTCCTGAATGCTGTTCATTTTCCTTTAGGTGAAAAAAGTGTTGCCCCATTGGGCTTGTATGTTACCCACAAATTTACATGTATTTCTTATGGAAGGGATATTTGTTTAAATATTAATAAAACAAGTGATTTCCTTGTTGGTGGACCAAAATAGACATGTTATATACTTTTCTTAAAGGAAATTTAATTTTCTATAATTTTTAAATTTAATAGGTAATACTAAAAGTTGATAGTTTTCAAGATATTTAGGACAAACCAAAAATGGTACCTTCAGACCCCCTCCCTCCCCCGCTTAAGGGCTACGGACGGGGACTTTTGAAATGTTCACCTCCTAACTAGTCCAAACAAAGCTGCAAATTCAAAAATTGTGTTCCATGCAATTCCCTCTACACCTTTTTTTGAGCATTCATTGCCTGGACGAATAGAATACTCGTGTAAATTACAAAGTTGTAGGAATTTTGAAGGCCTTTAAAATTATATGCTTTTAAGCATATGTTGCTATTTTATTTTTTTTATCTTCAGGGCTACCAACATTTTCAAAAATTAAATTTTTTCCGAAAATTGGATATTATCAAAACATTGTCATGTGACTTATCGTATTAAAGCAGAGGTACCAAGGATTAAGGATTCTGAATCAGAACTGAAAAATATTTAATTGTTTAGGAAATACAGGGGTTTCCGTAAATATCGAAAATTTTCACAAAAATGGCCGCTATTTTGAAACGGATTGAGATAATTCAGTTCTGTTTTCACAAAAATGTTTCTTTTAACAAGGCCTTTAAAATTATATAAAATTTGCTATAGGCTCACATAAGAAAATTCGGAGAATCTAACTCAAGGCATTCATTTCTGGAACACTCTGTAGATAAATCGCCATTAAATTATTTTTTATGAATTCTTCATATGAAAATTACTGGGGAATAATTTTGTTTGACGTTTCTACGCTAAACCGTTCTCCCGTTACAATAGGTGGACGGGTGGTCTGACTCACCCTGTATATAAAAATTTGAACGAATGGTATTTTTGGCTTCTGTGGGCCCCAAAATGAAAATTTATCACAGTCTGGCTTAGGTCTTACCTTGAGACCTACCGTAATAGCTTCTTCCCTATAGGAGAAATTCGCTAAAAACAAAAAATATTTGTCGCCACTCAACATTGCACCCAACCAGTGTTATCAATGAAGTGCTTACACTTGAAGTGTTAACACAACGGAGGCGTTGGTAAACCTGTATTGGTATAACAACAATGTAATTAGGGTTTTCAAGTGATGACACTACTATATGCTAGTGTAAACCTAGCTTAAGACGATTAATCTCGTTGTACAACGCATTTAGTATACCTTTAAAATGTTAAAAGTCATAGCCAGTAAAAGCCTGACATCATAATGATTTCCACATTGAAGCTGTTATCTATTGAAACATTTCTTTTATGTTGAACATTGTTGTTAAGTTCAAAACATGTCCTAGGCTTCAAACTAAAATTCTTTTACAGATTTTCACCAAGATTTCTTAATTGAAGGCATGACATTTTAAAACTAGTTTGCTTATTAAAGTATATTTTTAATTTCCCCTCTTTACTTAATACCCAAATTCGGAAACCAATATTGCAATAAATACAAAGATGACAATGTTTGAAAAGTATGACAAATTCCAATTAATTTTGGTGTTGAAAAAGAAAGAAAAGATAATTTATAATGAAATTTTACTTTCACTATTAATAATACTGTTAAGTAGAATACAGATCTTGACAGCGTACCAATGAATATACAGTATAGCTGTCGTAGCCACATGCTGTAATTGGGCACTTCATGAAGTGTTCAGCGCTAACCGGGCACTTCATGAAGTGCCCAGCTCGCTTGGGCACATAATGTAATTGAATGGTTTCTTTAAACATTACAGTATGTGACCAACAAAACTAGGCACTTCATGAAGTGCCCAACGCTCGTTGGGCACATGCTGTAATTATTTGTTTTACAGTATGTGTCCAGTTCAGATGCTGGAAACTTGATGTAAAGACGTAAAACTGCTGTTTACGTTGCTGTTGGTAATATCCGATGTAAATACAATCATTTTAAAATAATTTTGTAAAACTTTAAGAATAAGATTGTCTTCCACTAAACCAGACAATAATACTTGCCTGTATGTTTTATCGTGGTTTCTTTTATGTTTTCTGAATTATTCTGGCTACACATAATTATTAAAATTATCATTATTGAAACAACGAATGGTTGTTTAAATAATAATATTAATAGAGATGCACAATTCCACAATAACCAATGAGGATATTATAGCAAAGCTAAGATCACTTCTCGCCTATCAACAAAGTGTCTACATTAAAGGATTGGAGAAGAAACTGATTGTTCAGTACAAGCTAATCACAACTTCAACCAATGTCATTGATGCATTTGACTTGGGATGTGAATCGCTCTCTATACTAAACTACAGTTCAAGCACTCTGAGATGTGATCGTCATAAGAGTACTAAACATCGCTGTGCTCTCGCCAACTCTACCTCTCTACGTAATTGGCTTCTACGTACAGTTTTGGACGATGAAGACGAGATTCTACTACCATATAGTGAAATAATTGGGTCTACCATACTAGTGTATATGTGGTAATTTGTTATCGTTCAATCGTTGACTCACTGCTTGTCGTTTACCGTTGACAATTGCATAATGAAAAGACCAACATCTTCATCAATGTTTATGAGCTATAACTCAGCAGAGAGCCTACTACTACCAGGGTTATTTGTGTTGCAAATCCACTATACTGTGGGGTAAAACCGGTTTGTCTGTCTACTTAACAGAAACTGTTCAATAAGCTCCGATATTGTAGTCCAGACACTAGCTATTTCACCGAGATTTGTACTTGAAAGGTTTTTAGTGATATCAACACGTGTGTTAGCCTTAAGTTTCAAAATAAAGGCTTTTCTTTCTTTAAAACATGTATTTATTTGTTAACCTTGTTTCTTATAACGAATACCTCACTTGAATCAATCATGGTTTTTGTGATAAAGTGACACACAGGATAGTAACAAATGAGTTCGCTATTGGTTAATGAATTCATCTTTATTATCATTATAAATACTATTTACAAACATGTACAGTATAGTTTGTATATATCATAACTATTTTATTAAAACCTAAAGGTTGGTTGTAGTTGCTTGAGTTTGTGTGTTAATACCACGAAGCTAGGCAAGATTCATCCTTACAATGATCCATCACGTGGTCAATTACGTTTACAAAATTGTAAGACATATATATTGTGTTGTATGTCGACCCAAAGGGAATATCGTAGTAAATCATGACTTCTTTAGTCCTGTTTAGTATGTTTACTCCATTTGGAACGCCTTCTTTGTAAAAGATCAACTCAAATCCTTCTCCTTTAGCTTTTCTTAAGGCAGATTTCAGACTTCTCTTTTCTACACGGATACATTTATACCCGCAAAGTCCACCAAGCATATTCTCTTTGAATACAATGCAAAAGACATGTTTTAAATATGGGTCATCTGTAAATACTGCAACTTTCAGTTTCTGCTCAGTCAGAATTTGATCTAGAGATTTGATTTTTGATTCGAGCTCTAATTTAACGGTTTCAAGTTGGTGATTAGTCTCCAATGAATGATTAATAGACTGTATCAACTGCTGGTTTTCAGATATCAGTTTATATTCTTTTTGCCTTCTAATTGCAGGTGAAACCTGATCATACACCCAGTCTTGAAACTTCTCCGAAACAGGATTCTTGGACTTAGTAATAAACCCATATAATCCAGGTTCATTAATAAACACAGAGAGGTTCATTCACTATTCAAAGAGGATTGGAAATCATTGCCCTATATCCGCACCAGTGTTATAGGTTGAAATGGACTCGTTTGTGTTATTACAACCCAGGATCTTGAAAACTTGTTTACCTTTAAACCAAGGGTTATTATTATCATCAATCAATATAGTCACTGGGTGGTTTTCAAAAGCAAAAGTAGTGATGTTAGACGGTTGTGTTGTAAATTGGACTTGTGAATTCTCCAAGCCTTCTTGAAGTGACTCATTGTACCCTGCTAAAACATCTTCAGATTGATGAAACGAACCGAGAACATTTCAAAAGCCTCTACAGGTTCTGATGTAATCGATTCACAAAGCAGATGCAATGACAGAGTTTAAATATTACCAATAGTATCAGGTCAGTATATTGTGGTCTTCCAGTAAATGATAAAAATGCAAAATGTACAGCAGACCACTCATAGTCAAGCCACTCATACGCCGCACTTATTATACTCAAACGTCGCACAATCACCAATCCTCACTAAAGTGATCTTAAACGATTCCCTCCGTAAACGCTGATTATGTAACTGGATAGACCATCGTGGTTAAAGTCTAAATACCGAGTTTCATAATAACCCATAGATAAATCGATTTTAACAAAATATCTATATTTTGAATCTTTCCAGTAAAGTAGTCTTTTTCGATTTTTTCCCTAAACATTGGTTATGTCAAAAGGTAGTGCGCGATTTATAGTGGCTAAGTACCGAGTTTCATCAAAAAAGTCCGAGTAGTTTTAATGCTACGATTTTTCAAACATTATAGCGCCTTCAATTCTCCAGATAGGCAACCCGCTGACTCTAAAGATACTGATAGTTTCGTTGACTGCAAGACAACTTACAAGAAATGCAAATGTACAGCAGATCACTCAATAATGGCAAGCCGCTCACACGCCGCACAGACACCGCTCACACGCCGCACATTTCACTCAAATGCGTTTTTTTTTTGCAATGTATTAACATTGACAACAATTTAGGTTTAAGTTTTTCTGTTATGTCAGTATGAATGAATTAACATGATATCATTACATCAAGCCTTTTCTATGTAATTATTTTTATTTGTTTATAGAATATTAAAAAACGTGTGTCCTGTTTACTTGACAGCTTTTCAAAAATATGCCTTTCTTATATTCCTACTGACATCAGTAGCTTAAAAATCCAAGTTTATATTATTAACTCAAATATTTGGAAATTCATATGAAGAATTGTCTAAGGGATAACCTATGAATGTTCAACGTTATTCAAAAGTAAGCGGTTACTAAAAAATTCTAGCGGTTCGGTTTTTAATCATTATTATTTTTTTGATAGCGCATTACTTATAATTTAGAATAGAATATCTTTATTTGTCTTTATTCACAAGTACATTGTGTAATGGACATCGTCTGAACAAATAAATAATTTTTATATGCAATAATATAATACTATAATATAATATACAATAATATAATATTTTATACAACTATTTGATTTTATAACTATTTGAAACCCACAATATTTGTATTAAACTTTAAACCAATTATAAGTGTTTATGTTTTATCCTAGATTAAGATTGTTATCTGTTTATTTTAGTCTGAACTCAACTCATACAGTAACAGATTCATTGTCCAAATATAACGTGGGCTAATTATATCTTCAAAAGGCGTATGGAACTAAAACCTACGTTAAAATATTTTGATTTGAATAAAAAAATAAAAATAAATAATAAATAATAAAAGGTTTAATAGCAAACAGTAACATTGGCTACTTTAACAAAGACATTGGGATTTAATGTAAACATTAGGATTGGCTTTGACAAAGATTTAAAATCGACTGCCCAACATGCCTCAGTAGTTACACCATGTGTCCAATGAGCGTTGGGCACTTCATGAAGTGTCCAGTTTCATTGGGCAGATGCTGTAACTTTGATAGAAATAATCGAGTTACACTATGAGCCCAGGCGCGCTGGGCACTTCATGAAGTGCCCGGGATGCGTTGGGCTCTTCATGAAGTGCCCAATTACAGCAAGTGGCTACGACATAGCTACTCTGTGTTCATGCAGGTTGGTACTAAACAGAAGCATTAAGTTTCAACATTTGAATATATCTGTTTTTTTTCTAGAATGAATATTTTTTAATTATTTTAGCAAAAAGCTTTATAGTCAAAATTACTTCAAAGATATCCTTTTATAAGCTTTTACAATATCCTAAGTCAGCAGTTTAATGTACATCCAATTTAAATAAGTTGATATGCGTCTCTGGCGAAATACAAGTGTGTTTTTAATTTTACCCTTGTTAAAACATCCGGGAAACTAATTTTTCAAATACTTGATTAGGCCATCGCCATTTGGATTGTTTTGCAACAAATAACATGCGAGGACTTTTGGAAATAAAATGCTTGGAACATCTTAGGTATAATAAAATTATCGCTTCACATGAAGTATGGTTGCAGGTAAGGTTGTTGTTAGTCTATAGCGAATTTTTCATATAGGAAAGAAGCTATTACGGTACGTCTCATGGTAAGATCAAAGCCCCAGACCAAGATAACTTTTCGTTTTGCGGCCCTCAGAAGCAAAAAATACCATTCTTTGGAATCTTTAGATATATGTATACATCTATATATATGTGTCTTTTAGAACGATATCGGCCATAAAAATGGTCCGATCTTCATAAAGTTTGATACAGACATGTAAAATGGTAATCAATTGGACAAGTTCGTAAACAAGCCCGATCGGAAAACCGGAAGGGGGGGTAAAGGGGGAAAACCTCCCTAAAAATGGGGTTTTTGGGGTTTTCACATAGAAAAAAAAATCCAATTTTGGTTGGCACTATTGAATTAAGTTCGAAAAAACAAACAATTTAATATTCTGAATCATTGCTCTATGTCCATTGGTTACCGAGATACTGAAAGTGGTAAACACAGTACGTTGTCCCGTTGTTAACCTTATTGGAAATAAGTAAAATTCTATATATCGCTTATTTCACAACATAATAAGACTTGGTTTGTGGCTTCATCATGATAAGATTTAATTCAAATTAGTCTAAAATCCCCAATAAGTACATTTTTGTGGCAGCAAACCTGCATACTCATTCCCCATATTATTCTTATGGAGCTTACAAAGCTCTGCCTCATAACTGATTTTTTGTACGGCCTGATTTATTCTTTATTTAACACTCGTTAAACGTATTGAAACTGTTCTTTGTTGTAAATACGACATTTAAAAACTAAACTTTTATCAATGGATCCCATATCACATAAACGATATAACAAAGACTCGCCTTCGTTCCTCGGGCCTTCCCTTGTGGGATTTCCCGGGGGTTTGGACACTGCAAAGTCACATGGCAAAGTTAAATAAACCGTTTCCAAATTCTTAGCACAAGGTATAATTAATTGTTAGTGTTCAGAGGATTAGTTGTTTGGAAGGGGGGGTTGTTGGTTTTAGGGAGTCTTGGTTGTGGGGGTGGATAATTATTAAAACTAATTATGTTAAGGGAGAGAGGGTTAAGGGGGCTCCCAGGGACTAGAATTAGACTGGTACAATATCATCCAGAAATATGGTTAAGCATTCCAGCACGGCCAGGGGGAGCGAGCTATATGTATCTGATGAGAGCAGCATGGGGAGCAGTCCAAATCCGCTCCATTTGAAGAGATGAGAATGATAATTTAATAGAAGAACTTTACGAGCCGGAGTTGCTAAAAATCTACAATTTTTAATTTATTCAATGAGTATTTTTATAGTAATTTCCAGTGTAAGTTCTAAATGTCTCAAACGCTTACATCAAGGGACCGATTTTGATGACTGAGGTGTCAAAAGGCTGAGGTGTTAAAGGTCTCATGATGCGTAATATTTGTTTTGCTCCCTTCACTTTCACAGGTTTCGCTCTAATGGTCATGAAAATTCCCACGGATATGGGTAATGGAAAGGAAATTGCTTTTTGAGTTAACATAAATGCCTATGCAAATTTACTGCACGTAAATAGTTGCATGAAAACCTATAATATTCGTGCATTCTGTCACAATGCCATCATACATAATGTTTATTTGGGAAAAGAGTATATAAAATTTAAATAGTTCAAAATAGTAGGTCTGGCTAAACCAATTTCATTGAAGCAGATCACTTAATGTTGATATTCATTTTGAACATACAACGTACACTGTTAACAAACAAATGAATGACAACAAATTAAATATTTGTTAATATATTAACAAACCGTACAACCAGGAACTCAAAATCAGTTAAATTAATGACGAATTCTAATATTGATAGTAAAATTTATTATTGTGAAATAGTATTTACAATTTGCTCTAAATATTATGTAGACTGGCTGCGAGAGTTTCAACAGAATAGGTAGGTAAATGTTTGGGGGCGGTCTAGGGTAGCGTGCGCGAAGACGGAAGTACGGCAGTAAAAATAACTATATATTAATGAGTCGCAGGCCATTGGTTATCGGAGAACAAAACAGTATTGATTTCTGGCGGCAAACTGACCCAATTTTCGCTGGCTTTGGGATGCACGAACCTCGCTGACTGACTACTTGAGGCCTCCATACACGCTCAAACATTTTGCCGAGCATGTTGACGAGCACGTTGGATCGAGCGGCTCGACGAACCTCATTACGTCAAATTCGAAATTCAGCGTTGCCTATTCACGCTGGAACAAATATATCTAGTAAAAGTTAATGCTGAGAAAATCAAGTACAAAACATGTATAACGAAACACTATTGAAATACATCTCGATATACTGTTACCCAACACATAATGTAATGTACGATTCTACATCAGATTATGTTCGAGGAACAAAGCATATGAAAGACTTTCAAAAATACAGAAGTAAAAATAGCCTATATAAAACTAAAAATAATTCATTCGACTTATAAGAGATCAGAACCAACAGCAGAAAAGAAAAAAGATTACTAGACGAAAGCAGGAGTTTATGAACTTAAATGTTGAAACTGCGATAACACCTATTTTGGATGAACTAGAATAAATTTTAATATATGATACATAGAACATTTACAGGCTTCCCCAATAGCTACGATAATCTTAAACATCCAACGTGTATTAGATACAACAGCAATTATTTAATTAATGATTGCTGCCCATTAAAAATTGATTAGTGCTGCAACGCAAAAGCTTTTAAACTTCAACTCCAAAACGAAACAGCGTTCCCGATCAGTTTTACATCATAGGATACCTCATCATCCATGAGTCTAATTGGCCGTATGGGTTAAAGCGTAGAATTGATATTTTGAAAGGCGGTGACACACTATCACACGTTTGCCCGAACAAGACATCACACCACACATCAGACCGCGCTGGGAGATAAATTTTTCGCTCCACACATTCCCCCGAACAAGACATCGAATCACACATCGGATCACACATTCCTCCGAGCGCGGTAACGCGACGGCGTACGGAAAGACGTTCGGGGCAGAGTAGACCCTGACACACTATCACACATCATACAAGACACCGTACCAGACATTTCTTTGATCGTTCGCCAAAAAACCGCCTCCAGAGCGCTCGCGACGATGTGTGGTGTGATGTCTTGTGTGATGCGCGGACCCCTGACACACCATCACACATCCTCCCTTTTGTCCTGTCTGATGTGTGGTGTGATGTCTTGTTCGGGGCTTCGATTCTCGGCGGGGTCGCTATATTTTTTGTTCATGACAATCAAATGTAAAGCTAATATTATATATTTATTAATCAATTTATTAATATTTTAAAGAGTTTTGGCAATTAAATTGCAAAAAAAGTCAGTTAGCAAATATATTTAGTTAATGTATTTTGAAATATATTTAAATTGTATTGCTATTATATATTTTTAAATATATCAGATTATATTTCGATTATATTTCAAATATATAATTAAAATATTTTTATGTATTTTGTAAATATATAATTATATAGTTCTCGGTCCAATAATTGGTATATAATTATACATTTTCAAACTTATATTTGTAATATTATTTTAAATATATTCAGTTATACAGTATTATATATTCAAATATTTCTATTTTTGAAGACGAAAAAAGCCACTATAGGTACTGCTGTACCGCTATTCGCTATGTTCGCAGACCATACTTGACTCTTAAGTATACATACTTAGTATATGATTGATTAAATTCACTATAGTAAAGTTAGAATCAATAAAGGGTTGAAGGTCACATTATTTAAACGTCATATGATTAAAAGAAACGGTTGGCAAAAACCTGCAATGTTTGAATGAAACTCGTGACCTTGAAGTTTTTTAAACCCAAATGAAATTTACTTTTATAGGCGTAACAATGACATAGTGATTAAAGTATGTAGTTTTTTGTTTGTTTAATTTCTAATGATGAATTGTATGAAATGATTCCTCTTACTACTATCAAAAGTAAAATTGTAAATTTAATCTTCGATTCCCTTAATTTAAATAAAAACTATTCAGAAAATGAACACTCCAATCATCTGAATAAGAAGCAATTAGTAAAAACCATATATGTTCGAATGAAGTTAGTGGTCTAGTAGCTTCTGTTCATCCTAACTTAACTATTGTTTTAGGCGGTGTCATAGTGATCAAATTTAATTTAAATTCTAATATAGGCTATGTGGAATTTTTCTGAATTCTCCTACCGTATGGGGGAAACTCGTAAATTTAATCTTTATCAATTTACTTTAAATAAATATCTGTCTTGAGGAAACTAACAATCCTGCCTTCTGAGATGGTATTCATGTTTTATATAAAGGCCCTCTACGATTAGTGTAGCTCGACTTCGTCAAGCTGCGCCGTGATTTGTACACATTTTGACTATCTGTGAATTGCAGGCGTTCGCCCATTATTATTGCTAAGGAGTAAACTTTTTAATATTTTTATTGTCTGTGTAGTTATTTTTTCTTCCATTATGCCTCCATAAATGCCTCCATAATCAAATTCAAATCCTATTACTCTCCTCATAAGCATTCAAAATTTAGGTCAGTTTTTATTTCGCATGATGTTAAATAAAGTACGTAAAACAACATGTGAAGCATGCAAAACTGCTAGAATGATTCCAGGAAGGATAACCCGCGATATCAGTCATCCCGTTATATCCTACAAAGATTTATTTGATACATCTTCTACCAATAACCATTCTCAAAGGGACCTTGTAATTTCAAAAAGTCACGTAACTAGTAAAGAGTAACTAAAAATATCATAATAAAATTCATGAATAAACGTTAATAAAATTGGTGTTAATCCATAGAGTAAGTTGACAGGTATTGAGAGTAATTTGGAACAAATATAGTCATGTGGCATATCATAGTAAAGCTGATTTAACAAAGATTAAGAATTTTTTATCAGAAGTGGAAACTATTTAATGATTTGGGAATTACAGGAGTTTCCGTAAATAAAAATTGCCATTATTTCGAAACGGATTGAAATAATTTGGGGATGGACGGGATTGGATTTTCAGTTCGGGACGGGACGGGACGAGATTTTTGTCTTCTGTAAAGCTTCGGAAATGCTCGTTTCTATCTGGGGATCTGAAGATATGCGAACAAAGCAGATATTTATTCTGCAAAAAAGGCAATTGGAATCATAGCTCACCTAAAACCCAGGGAATCTTGCAAATCTTTCTTTATTGCGGCAGATCTTCTGAGGTTTCCATCCAATTAAACAGTCAAAACTCTAAATTTGTTAAAGCAGAATACCAAGCATTTTCAAGATCTGTTGCCTTGTTTACAGTATAAAACGAGGAGTAGAAAAAAATCAACATTCCCCGCCACAACACCTCATTTTTTCAAAAACCAGATGTTGTACAATGCGTATTTTTTAATGTCCTCCGTGACCACCTCAGGATGAAGTTTAAGTCGAAAACTTAATTAAGAAGTTAAGTCTCGAGTTATTTTTGATTTCTAAATGATTCATAGCATGAGGGTTTCCTTGGATAACAATTAGAGGTAGATTTATTTTTAATAGATAACCCATTGTATTCCCACATAGAAAATTTATATATAATTATATATTTTAAAAATTATATTTGAAATATATATTTACAAGTAGTTATATATTCCGTAAAGGTATTTTGAAATATATTTAAATATACCAATTATTGGACCGAGAAATATATAATTATATATTTATGAAATATGTAAATTATATATTTGTGGAATACTTAAATTATATATTTCATAAATATATATTAATTATGTATAATAGCAAATATGCTATTAATATATTTATGAAATATGTAAGTTTGTTCCCAAAAAACTAAACATATTTCCTAACTGATTTTTTTCAATTTAACTGTCAAAACTCTTCAAAAAATTAATAAATTGATAAATAAATACACCATATTAGCCTTACATTGATTTTCATGAAGAAAAAAGCGTCCCCACAGGGAATTGAACCTGGGACCTATATCAGCTCCACGCCTTAACCCGCTCGGCCACATTTGCTTATGATAGCAGTGGCATAACCTAGGATCTAAAACTGATTGTGAACGCTGTTTCCTTTTGGACTTGGAGTTTCAATGCTTCTGCGTTGTAGCACTAGTAAATTTTTAAAGGACAGCATTCAGTAATCAAATAGTTGCTGTTGTATCTAACACACGTTGGATACTTAAAGGTTATCATAGCAGCTGGTGAATCCTCTAAATGTTCTTCGTACCTTATATTACATATTATTCTAGTTTGTTCAACCCACATAGAAAATTTATATATATTATATATTTTTAAAAATATATTTGAAATATATATTTCGTTAAGGTATTTTGAAATATATTTAAATATACCAATTATTGGACCGAGAAATATATAATTATTTATCTATGAAATATATAAATTATATATTCATGAAATATATAAATTATATATTTATGAAATATATAAATTATATATTTATGAAATATAACTAAATTATATATAATAGCAAATATATTTAACTAAACTTATTTACTAACTGATTTTTTTCAATTTAACTGTCAAAACTCTTCAACAAATTAATAAATTGATAAATTAATAGATAATATTAGCCGTGTATTTAATTTTCATGAACGAAAAAAGAGCGCCCCCGCTAGGTATCGAACCCGGGACCATCACTTTATCATGCCTACGCCTTAACCCGCTCGGCCACTTTAATTCATGGTAAAAGTGGCATAAACTAGGATCTAAAACTGATTGTGAACGCTGTTTTCTTTTGGACTGCAATGCTTTTGCGTTGTAGCACTAGTCAATTTTTAATGGACAGCATTCAGTAATCAAATAGTTGCTGTTGTATCTAACACACGTTGGATACTTAAAGGTTATCATAGCAGCTGGTGAATCCTCAAAATGTTCTTTGTATCTTATATTAAAATTGATTCTAGTTTGTCCAAAATAGATGAATGAATGAACAATTTGATGTTATCGTAGTTCCAATATTTAAGTTCATACGCTCCCCAATAATTCATAATGTATTACTAACAAATTGTGATTAGGCAAAATTACATGGCAGAGTTTCTCTTTCAATTAACATGTATTTTAGCCCTACAATAAATTTGCGTGCTTTTTAAAATGATACAATATTTTAATTATACATTGCCAATAAAACCTGAAATATAGTACATCATTTGAAAGCTTATTAAATGGAAAGTCTTTTGATGGTATTCAACAAACTCTTAAGTCAAATTATGACATAAAACTAATGTCGTAAGCTTTGATTCGCGTTCATAAAAAACTAAATTTCAAACTTTAATTATAAGACAGAGGTTCAAAATGATTACTCTTCCTAATTATACTTTAACATTCTTCTTTATAATTTAACGAGGATTCTTAAAATGGTAATAAAATCCACAAAACATGGTTTTTAGTGCAGTTATAGCCATTTTATCAAGGGACATACAGGTTTTTTTTTAGAAATTATACTTCAGCCTCTCTCTGTTTTTCTACACATACTGTTAAATTTATGAATAATGAATTAGAGCAATAGTAGGTTTTTATACATCATTTTAAAGCTTATTTAAAGGACAAGTTGCTTATAATATTTGAAACTTTCTACTGTCAAGTATAACATAGAAATACCGCCTCAAACATACTTTAAATTTTCTCAAAAACCCCATTTCTAGACTTTAATTAGAAAACAAGAGTTTATAAGGATGTTGAAACTCAATATTTCTGTATTATTCTTATTTGAAATTTTGTGAGGATTCTGAATATGGGAATGAAATCCATAAAAACACAATCTTTTATGCACTTGTAGCCATTTAATTTGAGCAAGGACAACAATTTTGAAAAAATCTTATTTTATCCATTATTCACTTATTGCAAGGTTATGGAAACTTATATTTGTGCCATTTTGTCAGAAATACCATGTAGTTAATCACACAAAAGTTTTTAACACTAACTTCCTTCCACCGTGAATATGGTGTCAATATATTTAAAATATATTGCTAAGTATATTTCTAAAATATATTTCTAAAATATATTTCATTAAATATATTTGAAATATATACAAGAATATATTTCAAATATATTTCACCGAATGTATTTCATAATATATACATCTTACTTTAATTTTAATATAATTGTTATATATTTCAAAATATATTCCTAAAATATATTTAATTAAATATATTTCAAATATATCCCGGTATATATTTCAAATATATTTTAAAATATAAATTAAAATTATATATATATGATAATATATCTTTATATATATTTCAAAATATATTCCTAAAATATATTTCATTTAATATATTTGAAATATATCCTGGTATATATTTCAAATATATTTGAAATATAAACTAAAATTACATATATTGGATAATATACTTTCTATATATTTCAAAATATATTCCTAAAATATATTTAATTAAATATATTTGAAATATATGCTGATATATTACAACAGACTTGGCCCATAAAATCACTTGTTTTTAGTTCTTGCAAGTAAAGGATTATTAGGGTGTCTGAAAGCAAATTATTTATTTATTATGTATTTACTTATTTATTTTGCTGGTTCAAATGTGTCATTGAAACAAGTTTCATATTGTTGTGAGGGTATTGTTATTATTATCGTTATTGTTGATCTTTGAAATGTTATAGTCATGAATAGTCTATTACTGTTATCAAATGAGATTTTATATATACTGTTGAAATTTTATTTATAATGTTGAAATAGAACTAAGATGCATATTTCATAAATTATTTTATGCTGCAATAGAGTAATATATAAAATAAAATTAAGTTAATCACAATTGTAACATTATAAATGTATCAGTAGGGCTAAATAAGAAATACGTATTGTAGACATGAAAGCATTTTTGGTTTGTAACAGCAAAAATTAACATACCTTTTCTTCGAAATCCAACAATCAATTTAACTAGCACAAATCACCTTTCTTCATATCACAAACACAATAACAATAAGAAAATTCACCTTTCCTGTTTTTCACTGTACTTAAAAATCTACAGGAAACAGGAGGCTGACAATCTCCAAGTACTGTATTAAATGCTCTTCTCTAACAAACTGAATAAAATGAAAAGTCTTGAGTCAATAGTTTATCCACAAAACTAGTTTGTACTGATAAGAAAGTGAAAGTTGGGGCTAGGACCCTCCTTTCCCCCATGAAACATTCTTGTGTCCTATCATGGCAAACAATAACTGAGTCACTAAAACTTTTCTTCAATTAAATCAGCAGCTAAAAGTTTAAAAACAAATCTGTCACAAGTAAATTAAGCGTAGTCTTTCATAAGCCCACCAATGCTACCTTTTTTATGTTGTAAATAATAAAATAGTCTGAGATATTTTTAATACACTGTTTCAATGTTAAATAGTCAGATTGTAACAAATAATTTTAAGTGTATTTATCTAGAGTATAAATGGTCCTTACTGTTAAACATTAATGTTTAGTAAGGCCAATTGTTGTATGATTTCTTGTTAAATAAATAAATGAATGAATGAATGAATGAATGAATGAATGAATATATTTCAAATATATTTTAAATATAAACTAAAATTATATATATTTTATGGTATATTTTTATATATTTCAAAATATATTCCCAAAATGTATTTCGTTAAATATATTTGAAATATATCCTGGTATATATTTCAAATATATTTTAAATATAAACTAAAATTATATATATTTGAAAATATATTTTGTTAAATACATTTGAAATATATCCTGGTATATATTTCAAATATATTTTAAATATAAATTAAAATTATATATATTCGTTAATATAATATATATATATATATTAAATATATTATATATATATTTAATATATATATATATATATTTAATATATTATATATATATATTGGTCTTGCTAAATATATTTTAAATATATTTAAATATATAATTTTTCCATGTGGGAAAATAGATGAATGAATGAACAATTTGATGTTATTGCAGTTCCAATATTTCAGTTCATATACTCCCCAATAATTTATAATGTATTACTAACAAATTGTGATGAGGCAAAATTATATGGCAGAGTTTCTCTTTCATTAACATGTGTTTTAGCCCTTCAATAAATTTGTCTACTTTTTAAAATGATATAATATTTTAATTACATTGCCAATAAAACCTGAAGTGTTGTACACCATTTGAAAGCTTATTAAATGGAAAGTCTTTTGATGGTATTCAACACACTCTTAAGTCAAATTATGACATAAACCTAATGTCGTAAGCTTTGATTCATGTTCATAAAAAACTAAATCTCAAACTTTAACCATAAGTCCGAAGTTCAATATGATTACTCTTCCTAATTATACTTTAACATTCTTCTTTATAATTTAACGAGGATTCTTAAAATGGTAATAAAATTCACAAAACATGGTTTTTAGTGCAGTTATAGCAATTTTATCAAGGGATGTACAGGTTTTTTTAGAAATGAAACTTCAGCCTTACTCTGTTTTTCTCCACATACTGTTAAATTTATGAATAATGAATTAGAGCAATAGTATGTTTTTGTACATAATTTTAAAGCTTATTAAAAGGAAAAGTTTTTTAATAATATTTTAAACATTCTACTGTCCTGTATAACATAGAAATACCGCCTCAAACATACCTTAAATTTTCTCAAAAACCACAAATCTAGACTTAATAAGAAAATAAGAGTTTTTAAGGATGTTGAAACTCAATATTTCTGTATTATTCTTATTTGAAATTTTGTGAGGATTCTAAATATGGGAATGAAATCCATAAAAACACAATCTTTGATGCACTTGTACCCATTTAATTTGAGCAAGGACAACAATTTTGAGAAAATCTTATTTTATCCGTTACTCACTTATTGCAAGGTTATGGAAACTTATATGTCGTTTATCACACAAAATGTTTTAATACTAACTTCCTTCCACCGTGTATATGGTGTTAATATATTTAAAATATATCGCTAAATATATTTCAATAAATATTTGAAATATATACAAGAATATATTTCAAATATATTTCATCGACAGTATCTCATAATATATATGTCTTACATTAATTTTAACATATTTGTTATGTATTTCAAAAAATATTCCTAAAATATATTTCATTAAATATATTTGAATTATATCCTGGTATATATTACAAATATATTTTAAATATAAACTAAAATTATATATATTTGATGATATCTTTTTTATATATTTCAAAATATATTCCTAAAATATATTTCATTAAATATATTTGAAAAATATCCTGTTATATATTTCAAATATATTTTAAATATAAACTAAAAATATATATATTTGATAATATATTTTAAAATATATTCTTAAAATATATTTCGTTAAATATATTTGAAATATATCTTGATATATATTTCAAATATATTTTAAATATAAACTGAAATTATATATATTTGATGATATATTTTTATATATTTCAAAATATATTCCTAAAATATATTTTGTTAAATATATTTGAAATATATCCTGGTATATATTTCAAATATATTTTAAATATAACCTAAAATTATATATATTCGATAATATATTTTTTATATATATTGGTCTTTTTAAATATATTTTAAATATATTTAAACATATAATTTTTCCATGTGGGTTGTACTTGACTCATGCCAATGATGGAAAATGTTATATATGGCAATAGAGAATTATTTAATTGATTAATGTGATTGAACATAACAAGCATTTTTCCAAGTATTTCCATCTGAAGACTGAAATCCGATTCTAAATCCCAAACGAAATTACTCGTGTTTACTCCCCGTAAGAAAGTCTCTTAAAATCTAAATAATAACCCATGGTTTCCAGATCCCGAAACGTCGTGAAACTTGTTTTTTTTACTAATCAGTGATGGCAAATGTCCGCAAAAATCCTAATCAAAGTATAAAATCACCATCACCAACAATGAACTTCAAACAAAGAACCCATGGTTTGTTTTAAGATAATTTAAATTTGAATTTTTCTTTTTTATATATTGTGTAATGAAACGTGGCAAGTGGTTAGAAATGGATTTTACTACCATGACTAGATGTGTTAGTTTGAAGGGACGTTATTGCTGTATCATCATAAAACAATCATGGCGTAACTGATGGTTATTTACGTAATATTAAATTACGTATTTGAATGAAGGCCCAGTTGTCGTGTAAATGTGACATTAACATAGGTCTGTGCAAGTAATAAATATAAAAATTTTCCATTACCCTCCTTTACTCCTATTACCTAAAAACATGCCTATTTCAATCTAGAAGTATAAGTTCCATACCTATTTCGACATTAGACAATTGAAAATATATACACAAAGGCAGGCTATAGAAAATACACTGTAAATATACCAGACGTTATGGTTATAAATACGCGTCGTTTTGTGTTTTCTCTCAGTTTGAATGATTTTTTTTATAAATTTATACAACAAATTAAGCTATCTAATTACAGTGCTTAGCTCTAAGCTGTTTTGGCATACTGTGATATGGCTTTTTATACCACAAAAAATATTGCTAATTGTACTGTCTTAAAAATATATCATGTTGTAATTATGTTAACTATCAGCTGATTTGTTTTGATGTTTTTGTTTTGGTTCTTTTGAATTGGATTAAAAATTCAGTTTTCTTGTAATAGTAGTTTTATTTTAATGGCGACAAACAGGAGGAAGGGTCGTAGGCACCAGGAGGAACATGATGAGGAAATAAATTCTGTACCTAATCAACCTATATTTTGTTCTAATTTCGACAAATTCGATGAGGATAATGAAACCTGGAGCACCTACTTGGTAAGACTAGACAACTTCTTTGACTTAAATGGTATCACATCAGAAGTAAGGAAAAAGCAATATTTGATCAATTTATTAGCACCTAAGGTATTCCATGATCTAAGAATTAGACTAAGCCCATCTAACACTGACGATAAAAATTATGAGGAATTGTGTGAGGCTTTACAATTAATACTTGAACCTAGAGGTAGCATTATAGCAGAGCAACACAAGTTCTCAAAACGAGTACAGAAACCAGGTGAGCCTGTAGGTAGCTTCGCTAAAGATCTGAAAACCTTAGCCAGTAAATGTGATTTTAAATGTCTAAAATGTAATGCATCTACATCTGATGTCCACTTGCGACAACAGTTTATATCGGGACTTCATGATGGAAGGTTATTGTCAAAGTTAATTGAAATTCATGAAAATAAATCTTTTAATCAATGTTTTGAAATAGCTAGTAATTATGAACAAATTAAAAATGAAACAACGAAAATCCAAGAGTCAAATTTGTCTTCAAAAATGGTGGAACAATTTCAGATTCGGGGAAAGAAGAAAGCTGGATACTCGCAAGGAAGAAGTGGTAAATTAGCTTGTTTCAGGTGTGGAGAAAGTCATCACATAAGTGTATGCGAGGTTTCAGCAGATATAACGTGTTGGAATTGTCAGAGAAAGGGTCATATCAGCAGAGTTTGTAGGAGAAAGAAGCAAAACATGCGACAAGCTGACGACGCTTCACCGGATTCCGAATGTGACGATAAAGGTGAGTGCCAAAATTCACCATTCATGTCAATGTTGTCCATTGCGGATAGGCAGAAGAAATGTAGTAAAGTATCTAAACTTTCTGATGATGCATATCAACCAGAAATGGTCGACAGGCCCGGAAAAATTATGTTACACTGCACTATCGATGACAAGCGTAACTCATTTGAGTTAGATACTGGTGCAGCGGTCAGTACTATACCCTTACATCTGTTTAAAAAATTATTTCCGGGAAAGATTCTGAATAAAACAAAAATGCCGTTAAGAACCTATACAGGGGAAATAATTCGTCCTGTGGGATTTGCAACCGTTGAAATTTGTTATAAAGATCAAATATCTGTGGGCAACCTATATGTTATTCGGGGTAATGTAGATAGTATATTTGGAAGGGAATGGTTAAAACTGTTTAAAATTATTGATCTTCCCTCATTAAATCGGGTATCAGAAGATTTAACTGATAATGAAAATGACCAGTTTAGAAAATGACCAGTTTATAGGGAATCTTAGGGATGAATTTCCAAACGTTTTCTTACCAGGAGTTGGTAAAGTACCCAACTATGAAGCTCATTTGAGTTTTGAACCAAACTCTAAACCGATGTACCTGCCACCTCGCCCAGTTCCTTTTGCGCTAAGGGATAAAGTTAACGATGAAATTGACCGTTAGAGAAGGAGGGAATCATCTCAAAGTTAACATACTGTCAATGGGGTACACCTATAGTACCGATTGTTAAACCAAATGGGGATATTAGACTTTGTGCTGATTACAAAGTATCAGTTAACAAGATGTTGGAACCTGACCACTATCCAATTCCAACGTTAGATGACATTTTTTCAAGCATGAGTGGCTGTAAATTTTTTTCGACTATTGATATGTCTCAAGCATATTTAAACATTCCTATGGACAATGAAAGTTCTAAGGTACAAGCCATAAGCACGTATAAGGGTGTTCATGCGGTCAATAGACTCATGTTTGGAATAAAAAATGCTCCAGCTGAGTGGCAGAGATTCATTTCTCAAGCTCTGGATAATATTCCAGGGGTTACGGTGTTTTATGATGACATTAGAGTTGTAAGTAAAACGTTTGAGGAGCACAAACATCGGTTGAGGGAAGTTTTTAGAAGGTTATCCAATAATAACTTACGTGTCAATAGTAAGAAGTGTCAATTTTTTAAAGCTAAGATCATGTATTTAGGGCATGAAATATCAAAAAAGGGGATTCATAAATGTAAAGACAAAATAGAGGCTGCAGTAAGTGCTCCCCGACCGACCAATAAAGATGAATTGAAAAGTTGGTTAGGTCTCGTTAACTATTACGGAAGGTTTGTCAATCATCTTTCAAGCTTGTTGCATCCTTTGTATGAACTGATTAGGGGTGGTAAGAAATTTGTTTGGACCTCGGAATGTGAGAAGTCGTGGCTTCAAACTAAGAAGGAAATTGCTTCAGAGAAAGTTTTGGTACCATATGACCCAAATTTACCCATTATTCTCTCAGTCGATGCTAGCCCGGTAGGGCTTGGAGCGACTCTTTCGCACGTTCTTTTGGATGGATCGGAAAGACCTATATGTTTCGCTTCCCGAACTCTAACACCTGCGGAACGGTCATATTCACAAATCGATAAAGAAGCTACAGCAATCTTCTGGGGTGTAAATAAATTTTTTCAATATGTATTTTCAAAAAGGTTTATTTTAAGAACAGATAATAAACCGCTAGCTTCAATTTTCAATCCCGCAAAAGAATTGCCACGGATGTCTGCGCAAAGACTTCTCAGGTATGCCATATTCCTGCAAGGGTTTGACTACTAGGTTCAACATATATCTTCTGAAGATAATGCAACGGCGGATGCACTTTCAAGAGCACCGATAATGGGAAAAGACGATGAAAATTTCATGGATGATATAAACAGAGCGTGTTTATATCAAATTCGACAATTCAATGATGTATTACCTGTAAAGCTGGATGAAATTAAGAACGAAACTCAAAAAGACACAGTACTACGAGATATTTACGATTGTTTATCAAAGGGTAAAACTTTAGCTTACAAGGAGTATAAAAATCACCTTGACGAACTTAGTTTTGTGGACGGTTGCATACTGAGAGGAGATCGTGTTATTATACCACGCACTCTAAGAAAACGTGTTCTAAATGATCTGCATTTGTCTCATGTTGGAATCGTCAGGATGAAGGCCCTAGCTAGAAGTTATGTATGGTGGTCAGAGATGGATATCGAAATAGAGCGATTCGTGAAAGATTGTGCCCCTTGTCAAAGAAATCAAAAGAATCCTGCCAGAGTGTGGCATCCATGGGAACCGGAAAATTCTCCGTGGAGACGAATACACATTGATTTCCTAGGATCTATCTCGAATCAATACATTTTACTGGTTGTAGATTCATTCTCTAAGTGGCTGGAAGTCTGCCTAATGACACAAGCAACATCCAAGAAAACCATCGAGTTTTTGGACGATATATTTTCAAGATTCGGCTTACCTTGCACATTGGTGAGTGACAATAGTAGTGGCGAGGTGGCGTTTCTGGCCCAATCAAACTTTGACAGCTAGTCAATTTTTTGACAGCTACTTCCGGTCACGTGACCGGAAGTGACGTCATCAGCTGTGACGTAGCTGTGACGTGTTGGTGGTGGGTATTTAAAGTTTAAATGCCCTGCTGTGCTGGGTATTTAAATTTTAAATGGCCGGAAGTGTGTCAAGGTCGTTTGGGGATGTTTTAAAAAAAACTTGCATTTTCGGAAAATCCGAAAATGCAAGATATTTTCTTTTTTTATTTATTTGTTTTTTTTACAAAAGTATTATTTTACAAGTTAGTAAAGTTTGCTCCCAAATTTGAAAAGTAAGTTGTTGTCGGTGCTGAAATTTCTTGTTTATTTTCATTCTTCTTGTTGTTGTAAGTTGGCAAAAACACATTTTTTTCGTTTTGATTGTTTGTTGCATAAAGTTCTAAAGATAAACCAAACCCAGTGGTTATAAGTTGTTTTAGTTCTTCACTAAAAATTTCCAAATCCTTGTAGGTTGTAAGATTGATAGTGTTGTAGTGAATCCCGCGAATGTTGAGAGACATGACTAGAGTTGTTTACTCGACGAGAGGTGTAGCAGGAATGACTATTGCAAAGCCGGTGCTGAAGGTACCTCCGATGGTAGTGGGGGTAGTGGTGGGGGTAATGGCAGGTGTTTGTTTAATCACTTTGAATTTAATCGTTGCCACAATAGACCGAGTCGATGTTGCAATTCTTCTAGTTTATCCAACCGGTTCTTTTGATATGTTTTGCAACTACATTTACAATAGCAGAAAGAATTGCATTTTGTACAAGCTTTTCCGTCAACTTGATCTTCAGGTATTCTAAAACATTTTTCTTTGCAACAATAAGTTATAAGTGTTAGATTATTTCTTTTGGATGACATGTTGGTTGTAGCTTGTCTTAAACAGAACTGAGCCTCTCAACGTTAAGGTTTCGTATTTATGTGAAGTATTCGAATAAAATAATCGAATAATACTATCGAATAAAATAATCGAATAATACTATCGAATAAAATAATCGAATAATACTATCGATTAAAAGTTCAAGGTCATCCGTTTGAGGTTTAAAAAAATACAACATATCAGTATATAAAAACATATACTGATATGTTGTTTTTTATCTTTTTATTTAAAACATTTTTTTACAATGTTATTTTTGTGCGATGTGCAGAGTTAGTTCCGTAGAGTTGTTTCCGCTCATTCCGTGTGACACCAAATGTAATGATCCTGGTTGAATTCCCCGCAGATCTTCATTTTGCAGCAACTGGACGAATCGTTTTGGAAGATATACTTGAAACTTTGGTTCATCACCCGGTGTATATGGTGCATCGGATAAAGATGCGACGACTGCGTCTCCATGCGTTGTATCAATTTTCTTCATTTCATGAACAATATAATGTTTCTGTTCTTTTAATTCTGAACATTTCTTGATAATTAGAGTATTTCATTTTGAATGCAAGTTGAATTGTTCAACTAAACATTGGAGAAACTGTTGTGATGCCATCCTTCACAGGAGATGTTGTCTGTTCGGAGTATGGAGTTAGACTGATACTCGGGGTGTGTTGCCTCTTCGTTTATATAACCTTCGGAACCCCCACTACATTCTTCCGTTTGTTGTTGTAAGTAAGCAGCCAAGTTATACGCTTTTGTAATGCGCATTGAGATTGGTTGTGTTTCGGATTTATTGTAGAAACACAAATATTTCTAGCATCAAAGTGAAATGTTTTGTCCATTTTTATGTTTAAAACTTCTTTGTTTGTGTACTGTCGTATCCAATTCTTTTTTTCCAATCCTCTGGTATATATGTGTGTAAATTGTTTGCAAAAATGAAACATAATTTTGTGTACATTGTTGTACGGTAGGAAACCTTCATACCAATGGATATGATGAAAATTATTTGTTAGCCATCTGTTTGTTATTTTAGCTTTTGACTTTAGTTCATGGACAGAACACGGTGCTTCAAATAAAAACGGGTATGCTACTTGTGTCCAATTATTATTTAATCCAAAATTACCAATTCTTTTATGATAAATCTATCATCGTTTCCGCGAAATGCTTGAAATTCAATTACACAAGGTTTTGCTGCCATTTCTTCATCCTGTCTGCTCATCACGGTGTCTGCTGATCAACTGTTTTCCACACCACGGTAGGTTAGATATATAAACCAGGCCGTACAGTTGTAGGCGCGTTGGTGTATGTTTAACGTGGGCACCATCCCCAGTAGGCCTACCCCACGGTTTATTCATTTGTTAAATTACATTGTAGTTTGTAACCTAGCAAAGTTTCTTCTTCTGCATTATTGTTGTTGTTGGTTTCTTCTTCTGTACTGTTGTTGTTGATTTCTTCTTCTGTAGCTTCCGTTGCAACTTCAGTAAAAGGTTCAAAGTTTCTTAACTGCCTCCACATTTCCACTTCGTGAGGTATTCTATTAAAGATGGATGTATCTATTGGTCCGTATTGTAAAGTGCTTTCTGGTTGTTTTTCGCATGCATCTACCAGATATTCCTTAATAACAGAGCTTGAAAATACTAATTGTTTCATATACCTGGTAATAGGTGATGTTGCATAGTTTAAAATGTAAAATTCTTCACGTGATAGAAGAATTTTATTTTCAAATTGTGTCGAGTCTCTAATTCTTACTTGTTGTTGACCACGATGTTTAATAATGTCAATTTCATTGTCACAATCCAAAAGTCGAATGTTAGTTTTTCTTCCAAAGAAACTGTTGGCTAAATAACATTCAATAAGATGTAGATGTTTTAAAAAGGAATCCCAAGCATTTTCTGAAAATAAAACCATCTTTGTTCCATGGCTTAGTATTACTGCGGGAGAGTAGTCTAGTGATTTTACCAATCCTATCGACACACTTTTACTCATGCAAGATGAAATAGGATAAAAGATGCGAAGGAAAACTTCAGTTAAAATGTTTGGTGGAATATTTTCTTCAAGTTTTCTTTTCTTTCTTACGTTTGTTTTATTATTTTCCAACTTTTTATTTTGTTTTCCAAACTTTAAAAAGTCATCAATTTCCTTTACAATATTTTCTTCAAAATGTTTATCATCATTTTCCAATAAAGGTGCTGTTTCGGAAACGCCTTGTACAACTGATAAAGAACTCATTTTGTTTATAATGCTGTAGACGATGTTACCCATACAACTGTAGACAGTAAACTAAACAATTTTCGTTCCCGCTCCTGCTTTTATAACCGAGTGGTGGGGGTATTTTTTTTCTTTTCATTTTACAAAACTACTTTTACAATTCCGGTTAAAGGTATATGTAACAATTTTATCATGTAAAATTAAACAATAAGCAGATGTATCTTTGGGTACATTTTGTTCAAATTCCATTTCTATTTTTATATCTACACTGGAAGATTTTACAGATTCATTTTGTTTTGAACAATCAACTACAACAATCGGATAGTTTGATTTAAATTGGTTTGGCGTTAATAAAGGTGTGTTTGTTTTTCCATAATATGAATTTTGGAATCTTGCGTACATATCGTACAAAACGCTAAACCTGTCTTTTGTAAAGTTTATGTTGAAGTTGTCGTATGGAAAGAATTGAGAGTTTAGAAACACCTTAAAATTTGTAAGTTTGCAATGATCAAATTCACCAGCATGTTTAGTTATTTACTTTCTTCTTTTTGTTTGTAATCCAAATATTACATATCTTGCCTTTTCCAAATGAGTAGAAGTTTTTACAGTCCATGTATGACGTTGTGTTTCCGGTAAAACCGGATATTCATGAAACTCCCAACTTCTAAATGGTATTACGATATCACGATCTGATTTTAAAGTTCTTAATAATGAAATTCTATTCTGATCGTTTAACCGTACATGCGGTACTCTCCAAACAATCTTGTCTAATTGCATTTTCCATTCTAAAGTAGCTTCCGTTGTTGCATCAGGCGCCATAATAATATCTTTGTCGTTTGATGATCTTAACAAAACTAATTCTTGTTTTACGTTTATTATTATTTTTCGGTAATCTTCGGCAAAGCCTAAAAGTAATCTTAAAGGAATGTAAAAGTCAAAATTGCCTGAACTGTTTGGAGTGATTATATTGGAATCGGGCGCTACCCATCCTGCGGCGGCCAGCATATTTTTTTCATTCGGTGTTAAAGATGCTAATCCTTTTAATGTACTTGTAATTCCCACCTTTTTTGTTGAATCTACTGTAACTCCGGAAATTTCATATCTTATTTCATCAAAAAAATATGCCATGGGGTTATATATGAACGGAACAGTACTTGCAGTTGTATGGGAATTCTAATTTCATCATTATTATTTAATTTTGATGAAGCGTAAGGGTTGTGCGTATGATATTCCTTTTCCCATAAGGTTTCGTCGAATGTCGGACCCTGCGCTATATCCAATATTTCCATTATTAATAAGTTTTAATCCAATTTCTTCTAGAAAACGAATGTTATCACTTGTTAATCCTTCTATAGCTGAAGAGCTACTGACTTGTTTACCAGTCAGCTCTTTCTTTTTAAATGATAACCCCATTGTTATACGGTTGATTTTATATGTATTCGTATAGTTATAGGTTCGTCTCTAAAATCAATATGATTTCCGTCTTGATCTAGAATGTTCACCACAATGTCTGAAATAAAACTGGTGTTTAACGGTAGGTACACCAAGTTTTGTGGCTTTTCTACAATTTTAAAACCCGGAGCGACCGTTGGATAGAATGTGTGCAATATATGAGTATTTTCACCATCTCTATAAGAACCATGTATAATATTACATGTAACATCTATACTGTTAACTTTCATTATTGTCACAGTTCTAGCACCTGAATGGTTAATATTAGGTTCTATAATTTTTGTTGTTTTAGGAAATCCTAATAAACTACCAATTGAATGTTCTTTGCTAAAATCTATATAATATTTAGATTTAATTTCAGCTTTCATAGTATTGTTATTTCCTTTTATTGTTATATTATCTTTTCCCATATGATTTTGTATCGCTTCATTTATATCATCAATTTCATATGCTCCAGTGGGTAAACTAAATACTTGTATATCTGTATATTTGTTTGTATTTTTATCTTTTGTTTTGTAATAATGTATTTTGTCATTAACATTTTCAGTAACGTTGGGAATAGAATTATAAGTTGTTATATCTAATAATGCGGCTTCCCATAATTTATCTTTTTCCAAACGTAACGCAGGGAAAAGAACACTTCGCAAAGTAGATGAAGTTCCAGTTAATGATACTGTATAGGAAGACATCTTAAAGTTGACTAACGCTTTTTGTTAAAAAATCTAAACATAAATGTCCACAGATTACTGTATCATCAGGTTGCTCTGTTTTATAATTGTATAGTACATTTTTAGCTGTTTTAAAGTAATATTGTAGTTCTTTTGGCGGTGGGAGATTACCAAAACTATCAAAGTAGTAAATAGTTGATCCTAGTTTCTTATAACATACCCAATGAGTGCCTGATCCTTTACTATTATCTAAATTTACTATTCCGGTTTCATTTTTCCAAATTTTAACAGGTAATGCATCTTTCATAAACACTCCTCTAAAAAATGGAATGTTTAAACAAGAAACATAAGTAATTAATTCTTTATTTGTTAATTCTTTATTTGGAATTAGTAATTGTTTTTTTCTGTTTAATACACACGATACGGTCTTAGGTATAATCCCCCTCCTTTTTTTATCATTGACCATATTGTTTGTTTCTTTTTATTTTTACCTGCGGTGGATCGTCGTTTTCTTCTTATATTTCCTCCACGTTTCTTTGCAGGTTTTCTCCTCCTTTTTCCACCTCCTTTCTTCTTTCCACCTCCAAACATCGTTTTACCCTTCATTGCTGCTGATACCGCTAAAGCTGCTGCTTTTTCACCGATACTAGCGTCACTGGATGTTACTCTTTGCCAAGCTTTTTCAGCAAGTGCTCTATCCGCTATTGATCTATTTTTAGTATCTGCAAACTTTGAATATGCTATATCGTGTTGTTTGCAGGCTTGATCAAGTTTATTTATTCCAAGATCTCCTCTAGCAAGTCTTTTTTTCAATTTTGTTCCAGGACCACAATATTGATAACCTCCTGGTAAATGTAGTTCTACAGGTAATAAATCGATAGCTTTATTAACTATAGCTCCAACCGGCTTAGTAATAAGAGAAAGTGCTGTTGATGCTATTCCTCTTCCTCTCTTTATAACGTGTCGATTATGACTGATGCGTTGAACTTTCAACATGGTCTTTTATAGTGAAAGGAAATGCCGATACTTGTTTATTTATAAATGCTTTATAATGAATGATGCACTTATCCTTTGACATTGTTTATTTATAAGTATGTTTGTTTATGGGTAAATAATTTTTTTCCAGTTTTGTGGAAGGATTGTATCTTCTTCATCATCATCATCTTTAGAATTTTTTAAAGTATTAGTTTCCTTATTTAAAAAATATTTTTCTATAACATTCTTTTTAACCCAATTTAATTTTTGATCAGATTTTATGGGGTTTATTGTGTTATAAATATCATATAATACTACACTTAAGAGTCTTACAATGTAATTTACATTAACAGCATCAGTAAAATTAATAGGGTCTTTTAAGCTAGTCAATCGCAAGTCTTCACAAAAAAAGACTGCTTATTTAAATCTTTTCTTAGAAAAAGATTATAGTATATGTTTCCCTTCTCACGCATTTGTGCTACTGTAACTACATCACTGTCTCTTATTCCTTCTGCAACATTGACTAGTGGTTTCCCTTTGCAATCAAAGTATTGTTTACCGTCTTCATATTGTTTTATGACAGGAACTTGTCCAACTGTTGCTACATCAGTTTCATCCAACCCTTTTTTAACATTAGTAATTATTATTGCATCCGCATTCCATTTGTTATTTTTTAATTTCATTATTTGACTTATTGTAGCTGCATCTGATTTTGCAGTTCCTTCCTTAACGTTAGTTAACACTTTATTTTTGCAATCAATTGTATTAATATCATGCGTAATACAATCATCTGTAAGATATTGAAGGTTTACAGCATCTTTCATATCTTTAGGGTCTCCAATATCATGTATTACAAAGTTGTAAAAGGAAAATTTATCTGTTTTTTCAGGGATGACTGAATGTAAATTCTTTTTTGTAACTGAATCTTGATCATTAATAGGATCTGCTATATTGGCTATTCTAAGATCTTTTGCATCATATACTTTATTATTACTCCTAGGATCATATCGTAAGGTTTGGTTTATGTACCACATTAAATATTCTTTATTTACCGAATCATTCTTATCTATTGGTTTTGGAAGATTTACAATTCTATAAAAATTAGCGTTATACACTTCATTTTGAAGCTTTAAGCTAGGTAATGTTTCACTTCTTAAAGTTTTAAAATTTACCGCATCATTATCATCTTTTGGATCATTTACAAACTTTAAACGTTTGTTATTTATATCATAACCTCCATCGGATGTTAGTGGTAAACCACCTCTTTTTCCATAAGATCCTGATTTGCTTCCAGTTTCGGAATACCGTCCAAACTTATCCACACTCATGGTTATACTGAATATTTAATCAGTTATACTTGTATTATATATACTCATATTTTTTATGCAATTACTCCTCGATTTCGCAGTTCGCCGACCAAAGCTACCCATTCATTTTCTAAACCACTATGTCCGGCTTGTTTAGCTTCATATATCAACTTCATTCTGTCAACCAATTTGTTTATATCGTTGTAGTATATTATATTAGTATCATACAAGTTTTTTAATAATCCTTTTCCTGATAAACTTGATTGATTTGTTTTTCTTCTTTTATGTAAAATATTTATTTCAGCAGAAGATAATGATTTTCTTTTAATGGGTTCCCTTCTTTTTGGTGGGAAAGGTTTAGCAATAATAGTTTTATATTTTTCTGATGCATTTCTATGAACATTGAAATTTTTAGAATAATTTTTCTTATGCGCATTTGTATCCTCCAATATTTGTTTAAAAATGTTTAAATCCTTTTTAGTATATTTATTAGGTTTCGGCTTAAAATAAGTTCAAACAATCCTTTTGTACCCTTGTATTGTTTATTATTTATAATAATATTGCCATGTTCGTCTACATCAAGTTTGCTATCTCCAATCATTAGCCCATTTTCTTCTATTCTAGCACCAAAAGTATGATATTTTCGAGTTGGTTGTGCAGAATGTAACATTTTTAATACAAATTGTCTTGCAAGCTGCCCTTTATACGCAATAGCCGAGCCCAATTTGCTCAAGTTGGATGGATTAATAGGCTCTTCTTCTTCTTCTTGTTCTTCGCTTGTAGAAAGACCTTTTTTTCTGTTAAAACATCCGTTTCTTCACCTAGTTCGCTTTCTTCTTCAGTTGTTTCTCCTTGTTGTGTAAAACTTGTATCACCTTCATATTCTTCTTTTTGTTCAAATTTTGAAATGGGTAAAATAGCATCTCCGGAAAAATTAAATGTTGAATGTTTAACATTTTGTCCTAATTGTTTTAATGGCTCAGTAATAGGTTTAAATGTTGATTCCAGAAATTTCTCTCTTTCACTTATTCCTAATCTTAACGCTCTGTTTTTATGTCTAATAGAATCACTAAGTGATTTTATTTCTTTTAATAGCTTTTCCTGATTAACCATGTTTACACCATGGAGACTTGTACGATAATGTTGTTAATTAATGTATTAAAACAAATTTATCAAAACCTATGCGGTAACGACCATCTGTTATAGCTTTATCTTTCATAATTACCAAAAATCCATATTTTTCCGCCCAAGCTTTTCCACAAAGCTCTTTGAATTTATCAAATGACATATCAGCATTTACATGATCGTTGTATATATGTTTTAGGTTTGTATCGTCTTGTTTGAATAAAACTAAAATATTTGCATTGTCTCTAATTAGTTGTTTTGGAATTTTGCTATATGTTTGTCCGATATATATGCTATCAATATTATTATGTCTTCCCATGGCAAAATAGTTTCTAATAGTATCATGATTTTCACTAGATACATCATCAAATACAAATACAGAATACGGCTTAGCCTGGTCTGGTTGCATAACACTGTCACTAGCATTAAATTTGTAATAGTTAACATCAGGCACATCAGTCAGGATCTTTTCCAACAATTGATACTTTGGTTGATGTAAGGACTTTGAAAAAATATATAGATTATTAAATCGCAATCCTTTTGTGTTTGTAATTAAGTTAAACACAACGTTAGTTTTGCCACAGTTTGAAGGACCGCTTACTATACATCGTACAGTGTTTGGAAATAAACTGCCGTGTTTACCATTGTTGATTTTAACGTTATCTACGGTTAAATCATCAATGTTATTAATATTAAATTTATCTTTATGGTGAACAATTTCCATCTTATTCAAAGGCAGAAGAGTAAATAAGTTGATTTAAAAATAATTCAAATCTTTTATAGGTATCCACGAATCTTCAGTTTTATCAAACCCTAACCAACGTACTTTAACTTGGTCTTTTTTCCTTTGCAACACCTTTTTCAACAAGATAAACATCGCCTACTGTTGACTTTAACAATTCATGTCCGTAAAAACCTCCATGTAACAAATTTCCTTTGTTATCTTTTAAAATATAAGTTTCCGGTACAGTAGGTTGTACTTTATACAATGTAAAAACTTCGTTTGTCCAATTGGGCAGGTATTTTTTAGTAAACACTCCTTTGTATTTACTAATTCGAACTTTATCATTTACATTAAATTTTCTTGGTTTTCTTTGTTCCGCTTTTGGCTGTGTATTCTTTTTAATTCGTTGTAAAACTAGTTTAGCGTTTTTCTTATTCACTTCGTTAGGTGCCATACCGATAGTTCTATGAAACTTGTTGTTGTAATCGCTTATTAATTTTGGTAAGATATCAATCTATACGTAAGAACCTCTTTTCGAAAACATTTTATACATTTCACCTTTTAAGGTTCTATTAAATCTTTCAATTATAGCTGCCTTTTTCTCAGAATTTGTGGAATAATGATTTATGTTATATTTTTTCATTAACAAGGCAAAACGTTTATTAAAAAATTCTTTCCCATCATCAGTTTGTAAATGTTTAATTTTATTTTTATCTCTTTTTATAGCTACTTCCATAGCTTTTGTTATGCTGTTACCAGTTTTGTCTTTTAATGGCAAAGCATCTGCAACTTTAGTAAAACAATTAATAATCGTAAGTATGTATTTAAATCCTTTATTTATTTTACTATGCGGTTGCATTTCAATTAAATCTGCTTGATATAAATCATTTATTCCTTTTACAACAGTATTTCTTGGTGGAAACTTTATTCTTGCAGGTTTATGAAGTTCATTAACAATCTTTTCCTTTAACTCTGTCATGATGATTTTACTAACAAAGTCAAGTTAGTATTGAGTGTTTCTTTTTCTGCATCCGCTTTTATAGTTCAAGGTCATTTCAACATATTTTTAAAAAAGGGGAAATCACAGCGAGCATGCTGTGATTTCCCCTTTTTTCTTTTTTTTCTTTTTTTCTTTTTTCTTTTTCTTTTTACACATTGATAGGATTGAGAGAGTAGTGGCCGAATGGTAGAGTGTGAATTTTGTCTGGTAGAATGTGTCGTTTGTCATCAATGGAGCAGAGTGCTTTTTTCACTTCTGTTACGCTGCACAGTTGATGGTTGAAACTTCTGATGGTGTTGAATTTTGCAGTTATAGTCGTTTCTTCAAATAAGCATTGCTTGTAGTGTTCAAAATTTACATTCTTCTTAAGATACAAACTTTTTACACCTTAGCTTTTTTAATAATATTGTTTTCTTCTTTATGCAATTGTAGTGAATACAATTTTGACATTAGTGCAATAAGTTCTTTCAGTAAAATTCCATTTGCTTCGTCTTTAAATTTTCCAAGTTTCTTTTTGTTCCGATCATTGTCATAATTTAAATGATCTTTTGGATAGTCACTAAAATCAAATTCATTTTTGTGAACAAATGTTCGAAGATCCAAATACATATCTTCAGTAAGAATCCAGTAGATGAAAGCGTCCGTGTCCATGTAGGCGATTCCGATGTTATCTCTACCGTAGAAGGCGACCATTTTGTTGTAGTGGAAATCATACATGTGGGTTTTGGAAATATCCAAGATTGACATTCCAACGTACAACGGACGATCCATTTTCACGCTTGTCTTCTTCATAGATACTGCCACAAGGTTTTCATTGATGATAACGGATGTTCCAAAGTTTGGTTTGTGTACAAGTTTTTCTAGTTTTATAGGATCTGTAATTAATTTAACATTTTTGTGTTTTCTTTTGTTTTCCAATGTTTTTCCAAATATCGCATTATTCATTAATTTAAAAAAGTCCTTTTGAAATGTTGATGTTGCAGTTGCTCTTCTTCTGGTGTTTGAATCAATGTACGGTTTTAACCAGCAAAATTGGGAAAATTTTAAAACTCTATGAATTTTGGTTATACGTAAACCCAATTGGAGTGCTTGTTGAACAACCCAAAAGTGAGCTACGTATCTTTGTTTATTTTCAAGAGTCATCATTAATTTTGGATGTTTGCCAATTGGTGAAACTTCTGTTTTTGCAAGGAGCGGAAGATCGTAATGAAGATCATGCAAGTGTTCTGGATATTCAAAGTCACAGTCCAATATGTATCCGGTGTCTCCGTCTTTTGAAATTTGCGAAATATCACCAATAGAGTCTGGATTAACCCATTCAAAGTTTCCAAAAGGAAGTGGATTAGACATGGCCCATCTGTATAAATTGTTGGCATCGAAATATCTAGGAACACTGATGGTTTTTCTTTATCGTAGTTTGGAAGATATTTGTTGTTAGCTTTAACATGTCTAGTAACACTTTGGTTCAATCCACCTCTAACGCCCGATTCGATCATCAACACCATGTCAATATCTGTTAATAATTGAAGGTTGCACTTTGTTTCTTTTAGCATAGCTTGCCAAGCTAGTCCTGGAGAAGTATAAGAATGAAGAGGGTCTAATCCGTAAGCTTCAAAGCAGGTGTTTCTAAATTCTTCCATCACATTGCAGAGAAGGGTCACATCAAGTTTTACATAAAAGTCAGAATAATCTCCCAGAGTGTTCATTTCCAATTCGTCCCAAACTCTGCATGCGTGTTGATAGTCTTCAGGTGAAATGTCCGAATCGGTAAGTTTACTTTTGAAAGCTTCTGGTGGAGGAAGTGACGTTTCTTGAAATTTATGTAGTCCATCGATGTAATCATACGGGAAAACTCCTTTCCGAAGAACCAAATCCATTTTTTCTGCAGGTACAATTTTGCTTGTTTCTATTAAATTTTGTCTTCTTAAATTTTCAGAAAGTTTCATAAGACTGGAAGGCATAAATCTAAAAGAATCAACAAATCTAAGTTTAATTTTGCCCACCTTTTTTGAAAAGCTTATAAATTTTTCCATAGTTTGTGCTATAACGTCTATTTCACCGTTGTCTCTTGCTAATTCGGGAATGATAAAATGTCCATCGTATCCGCTAAGATTGTGAAAAACCACGGGAATAAAAGATGGTAGTTTGTAGTTGATGTTACATCCGTTGCAAGCTGCACCTCTGTAGGCTCCTGTCAGATGGTCATGGTCGCGAACTTTAACTTTAGTTTCTGTAAATTGATTGTTACACAAATAGCATGTTGTTGTCGAATCATAAAGATAAAGTTCTTCCGGTGTCATAGGTGACATAGGAACCACATTGCTATACATTGCTTCCACTTTCCCAGCGATGTCGTATAAATCATCAACTTATCGAGCTGCTTCTTCTCCACGATAGATCTTTGGTGTAGATGTCAAACCATATTCTTGAAGGTCAACAAAAGAGTAAGCGAAAATTTCTAAGTCCCAAGGTCATTTTTATGTAAAATAGCTTTTCTTCTGTTAGGTTTTCGGGGGTGTACGGTTTTGTAAAACCGTACACCCCTTATTTTTTTTAAAGTTCTGGATGACCTTGACCTACTTATTTTCAAGGTCAATAAAAGTTAGCAAAAATTTCTAAGTGTCAAAAGTAGGTCAAGGTCACCAAAAAATACCCTATGAACGGGGGAATAGACCGCTAAGTAATTCTTTTGGAACTACAAAGTGGTCTATTCCCCCGCTCCTATTTTTGTTTTTTTTTGTTGTTGTTATTGTTTTATCAACCTCACAATTTTAACAAATGAAGATATTTTTTGTGCACACTGCATAATGTTTGATTCACACAACACATCGTTACACATCTTTTACCTTTTTTCGGTCCTTTTTTAAAAATATATAAACATTGTTCTTTTCTAAAACTGCATGATGAAGAAGAACCTGTCATTTTGCTAGATCCTAAATAGTAAAAAGTCATTCTGTTATCCCGCTTTTATAAGAAATTACCCCTCCATTGTAAATTTTGAAAATAGGTCAAGGTCATTCAAAAATACCCTATGAGCGGGGGAATAGACCGCTAAGTAATTCTCTTGGAATTACAAAGTGGTCTATTCCCCCGCTCCATTTTTTTTGTCTTTTTCACTTATGTTTAATTTGTAACGTTCATTTTCTTTAAGGGGGGTAAAATTTAAGTTTGCATTTATTTCAGCCTGAGTTTTATTTATTTCGATAATAATAGTATATGTATTAAGGAGTCATCTATTTATCTTCGTAGTGGATACCTTTTTGTTTTAGGAGTTTAATTTATTTCATCTGTCGGTGACAGAACGCCGCCGTATAACAAGTGACTTTATTTCAAATTTAAATTTAAACGGTTAGACAGTTTGTCTAATTGGCAAGAATACGCGATTCAGCAGTGCAAGGACGATGACGTCACCTTGCGACGAGAGAAGCACTTCCACCGCCAGCCACGAGGGGCGCAGCTTGGAAAATCATAGAAGGGGCTAGACCCGAGCCCAGTTCCCCGTGTGCCGCGAGTGAGTGAGGTGTATCGAGGTGGCGAGTCGTTCCCGTCCGTATCGCACGACGAGCTGATTGTCTCCAGGAGGGTAAGTCCGACTACATCTCTTCTCTTCGAGTTTACGTGAACGAATAGTATTTCTTGCTAACTAGCAAACTAGTAGTTTTCTTTTTGGCTTGGTTTACAAATCCCGGCTTTGCCCCGTGCGCGTGTGGAGTCGTGCCCTTGCATGCACACTCGCCCTGCCAACTTCTGTCTCTTCGAGTAATTAACCATAGATTGCTTGCTTTTTAAAGTAACATTTGCAGCAATGAAGTAGATAAATATATCCCTACCCGCTTGGTACGAAATTTTGCACAGTAATTTAAAAATAATTGGCTTTTTGGTTTGGTCGGGTTTTGTCTCGACATGTAGCGTTGCACGTGGTGTCGGACAGTAAGATTGAAGCTTTTTATTTAATCCCTGTAGTTTCACTAACAAGTACAAGTTCGAACTATATTATCGGATAAATAAAGAGATTAAATAAAATTTGACTTTTAACTATTTTTCCAGATTTTCTTATTTCTGACACCTAAGGTCGCCACCTCGTGGCCCTGACCATCCCGTCCACGATAATATAAGATCCCCCTTTATGGAGTAAATAAATAGTATCTTGGAGACGAGGAACCCAGGTACTACCCACGAGTCCGACGCCGCGACAACACGCGGGGAAGACGTAATCGCCACCCTCAAATGAACTAAGGGACACGACATCAGTTTGTATTGCAGGGCATTTATATACACTTTGTTATACGGCTAATTTTGATTTATAATTCTTTATATTGATGTGTCTTGACTAATCGCGATTTCAGGAGGACACCACGAGATCCGAAGACCTGACCTCCGACGCCTAGACGGATTTTCCTCGTTAATTAATTTAACGCGATATAAGTCGAGAATAACGTAAAAATGCTTATTTTGTATTAAGTGCGCCAACAGTTCGACTGTTTGGAGTTATATATCCGATATCCTCAATTGGCTAATCATACTAAATTCTCCGCGTTTATTATTTTTTTTCCAAAATTCGGCTATGATGAAAAGGTCCGTATAGAAAAAGTGATTTTCCACGGTTAAAACACACCGATCTTCTGAGCCAAGAGTATTTGTAACGATAATTCGAACCCTGGCTACCTCAGAGTAGCTGGCTATCCGAAATAAATTTAAAGTGTGACGGTTTCGTAGGCAGAATGGATAAAACTCCCTCTGTCTAGGAAAAGCGTTACAAATTTGAGCATTTAACTTTATCAGATGGAGATTTTCTTACTAAATAATAATGAACATTACTGATATTTGGAATTTGAAGATTTACTGGTAATTTGAGCAAGTAGAGTTCATCACAAGTTAAACAAGGGTTCAAATTCTTGTTCTTCTAAGTTAAATGTTGGTGATTTCAAGTCTTCTTCCAATTTTTTAATGTAATCTATTGCATTTTGAATTATAGATTGTCTGTTAATTTGTTTTTGTTTTTGACTTTCCGGTACAACTAATTTTAATTTTTCAAAAGCTTTTTTTAATCTGTGTTGTCTTCTTCGTTCCCTTCGGTTTCCACTTAATTTTTGATCAATCAGATATTTTTCGAAAGATTCCATAACGTTTTGTTGATTCAAAATGTGGCAAACTATTAATTCTATAAAGCTTCTATCCGCTCAATATATACTGGAAACCCGGGGGGGGTCCTTCGCCATCAAGGTGATTGGTACGTATTTAAAGCTTTGAGGTTTGCATAGCCAGACCATAACTATGAGCTCCTTGTACGAGTTGTGTCTGCAGCGGATCTGCACCGATAACCCTATGCTCCGGCATATCAGAAGGGTGTCAGAGCCGCTGCCGCCAATTTTGCAAGGAGAGCTCATTTATGAGCATAAAAGACGATGCGTCTACAAAACCAAAATTTGGTTTGAAGGGCCAAATGTTGGCAGAATATGTGCCATATGTCACATGGTACGTTTTTTCATTAACTGCATTGTTTTTTTTTAACAATATATTTTTTTAAAATTTCTTTAAATTAATAATTTTTTTTTCAGGCGCTTCCGCTTGCCGGCCCGGGGGAAGAGCTTTATCGAACTATTGCTTATAGAGGCGGAGTAATTGGGTATAAACTACAAATGCCGGCACCTCAAGAAAAATGTCATCTCTGCGGTTTCTTCCCCCCTGGCGAAATACGAAATTAATTGTATGTGTTTATAAACACATATAATTATGAGAAATTAAATAGGGACGGGGAACAGAGCAGTTTGTGGTCTAACCACTTACTGCTCTGTTCCCCGTTCATAGGGTATCTTCAGATGACCTTGACCCACTTTTAAATCTTTATGGTGGGGAAAATGTATATATAAACCGTGGATTATATGAAGAGGCATCACTTCCCTCACCGATCATCATGGAAAGTTTCCGTATGTTTTACAATGTTTTTTGCACTCCTCAACAACATATTCAATTTATGTTAACTTTAATCCATGTCCTCCAGAATGTTAATTTTCTTACGATTGATGTTACTGGGGAAAGAATGGTAAATTTAACATATCAACGTTTATTAGTTACCATCAACCCTTTGGTAGATCCGAATTGGTTTTCAACACTTGAAACATACATTGATACTATGGCTTTTGAACAAGGATTCCATTATCTTTGGGTTGATGTAGATTACATCAACTTTAAAAATGAATCAGATGATGATGGATATGATTCTGCCACATAAAAGTAGACATTAACGGAACTTCTCCCCCTGCCTTTTAGGAAAAAAGAGAGGAACAGTGTTAATTAATAACACTGTTCCTCTCTTTTTTCCGCTTAAAGTTAAATGACCTTGACCTACTTATTTTGAAGGTCAATTGTAACTTAGTGAAAATTGTCTAAGTCCATAAGAAGGTCAAGGTCATTTAAATCTTAGCGGAAGAATGAAAAGAATAGCTACCAACATGCATTGTTGGTATCTATTCTTTTCTTTCCTCCTAGAAAACCCCTTTAGTCCGTGTCAACTTTGATGTGAATTTTTGTACAAAATTGTACATAATGAAGGACCCATGTTTCGAGTCCTTCGTAATCCATAGAATCCGAAGTGCAACAGATTTTTGTACCGTCTGCTTTAACAGCTTCAAGTACTCCACTAATACACTTCAGATTGCTATGATACGTTCTTATGTACCATAGTACTTTTTTGGCTTCGACAAAGTTGTGCACAGCACCAAAGATCATGAGGGATTCCATGGCAAATGTAACCACAAGACTACAGCACACCTTATATATACTGTGAGCCCAAGGCTATAGCCTCGATTTTTAAGTTTTTGCGTTATAACTTTTATACCGTTGGTTTTATCAAAAAATGTTGCTGGACCTTTTTTGTTTGTCTTTTAATTCCACTTAATTTGACTACCCGCACGATAGATTTGGAGCATTTTTGTTATATCCACTGCCATCGTGTACGGCGACGCAGTTCTAAAGTTGAACGGCGACGAAATCAAGTGGGGGCCCCCCGGCAACATTTGCCGGGGGGGGTTGCCGGGGGGGGGTTGCCGGGGGGGGGTTGCCGGGGGGGGTTGTCGGGGGGGGGGTTGCCGGGGGTGGTTGCCGGGGAGGGGGGGTTGCCGGGGGGGGTTTGCCGGGGGGTTTTCGGGAGGGGGGGTTGCCGGGAGGGGGTTGCCGGGGGGGTTGCCAACTAGATCTCGTCGCCGTTCAACTTTAGAACTGCGTCGCCGTACACGGTGGCAGTGGATATTACAAAAATGCTCTAAACCTATCGTGCGGGTACTCAAATTACGCGGAATTAAAAGACAAACAAAACAGGTCCAGTAACATTTTTAGATCAAACCAACGGTATAAAAGTTATAACGCAAAAACTAAAAAAAAACTTAACATTTTATTTTTTTTTTACTTAATATATTTCCAAATTTTATCAGGTGGGTATTCAAATTACGCAAAATAATCAAATTTACAATAAAGTCCAGTAACAATTTAATAACACCAACGTTATAAAAGTTATAGCGCGAAAACTAAAGTTCCAAGGGCATTTAAAAATTTAAAGTCCAAAAGTAGGTCAACCAAATGTAGGTCAAGGTCATTTAAAATTTATAAAAAAATGGGGGTGGGGAAGCGTGGGGTCCCTACTTTATTTTATACTACTTTATTATATCTTATACTAACATGCAACGGTTACTGTGTGTGCTAGACATAAGCCATCCCACACACCTCACCGCCTTATTATATCTTATGCTACCCCTTAAATGCTAACATGCAACGGTTACTGTGTGTGCTAGACATAAGCCATCCCACACACCTCACCGTCCTATCATATCTTAACCCCTACCTAACGTTCCCCCTATTCTATCTTATACTATGTAATATTACAGTTACGATGTGTGCTAGACATAAGCCATCCCACACACCTCACCATAATACTACCCCTGTCTTATCCTACGTAATATTACAGTTATGGTGTGTGCTAGACATAAGCCATCCCACACACCTCACCATAATATTACCCCTGATAGCTAAACTACGCAGGATATGGAAAGGTAGTTGGATTGCCATTGCGGCCGATCATTATAGAAGGGCGCCTCTTCTACAATAACCGAACGCGATGAGAGCTAGACATAAGCCATCCCTCACACCATGGCGAACATTACGTTACAGCATAACCCTGCTCATAAGAGCACGAGTTACACCTTCACCGTAATGCTAAAGCGAAACGTTGCGCGCTCGCCTATATCATCGAGCTGAAGGCGGGCGGCCTTGACTTGAAGGTTGACATGTCCGCCTGCTGGGACGGAGGCGGACCTTCACCTTAACGGCGCCGCGGTCGATGACTGAAATGGGGGGGGCGTTGCCGTGACTTTGCCACCTAGTTCACCTTGGACGCCGAGCCGGTAGCTTCCGCTTACACTACCTTGACGACAAGGTTGCCGGCGTCAGCTGCCTATAATAACCCCACTTGACCACCTCTTGTCATTCTGCCACTTGCCACTTGCCACCATCGCTGTTAAATTTTACATTCTCATTTTTTACATTTTTCTTTTATATTTCCCATTATGAACTTCTCATCCTCATCATCCGGCCATGATGCTTCTATCCTACGAGGTTTGCTTGAACAAGAAATTGAAAAAAACCATAAAATATCAACTTGAAGAAAAAACATTAATTGAAAACGAAGATTTCCTATCAGATTATATTTTGATTCATAAGACTAAACCCGCTCAACCAACTCAACCGACCCAACCCGCTCAACCAACTCAACCGACTCAACCCGCTCAACCAACTCAACAGACTCAACCCGCTCAACCAACTCAACAGACTCAACCCGCTCAATCATCTAACCATCAAGAAACTCCGCGCCCTTCATTGATTGTAAAAATACCCTATCCAATTCAACCCGCACCATGTAAAAGACTGCCAACAAAAAAAATTGAAAATCAACAGGCTGAAAAACAATATCGTCTACAAAATTTTGAAAAACAAAAAAAACCTTGTTCACATCCTCAACGAAGAAGAAAATACAATTTTAATTATTAACCTTCCTAAAAACATGTTTGTTCCCCCAAAGCCTAAACATCTAAAAATTACAAAGGACGGTGGCAAATTAAAAATAAATCTTTTTAACTAATAAGTACGGGTTTCTCCATACCACAGGTTTATTTGGTCTAGGCCTGTGGGAACCTCTTTACCCTAAAAAGAGTGACCTCTAGCGTGGTGGTGAGGTTGACGTTCCTCTAGAGGCTTTAAAACTAACGAACCACCGACCAATAAATGTCTATACTTTTTAACTAAGAGATATTCTCATTAACAATTAACTATTTTTATTTCTAAACCTTATGTGGTTCAAACCGAAATTCGAAAGGCTATTTCAATTCCATCAATTTAATAACACCAACAGTATCAAAGTTATTACCCAAAAACTAAAAAAAAATAATAAACCTAACAAAAAATCCGGCAACATTTTATAATCAAACTAACGGTATAAATTTTACTATGCAAAACTGACAAATTTCATTTTACATTATCACTGAGCCACCTTTCTATTTCTGGTGATTTCGCACGCTTCCGCTAGTAACCGGTTGAGGTAGTGAAGCGGAGGCTGTTGACCCGACCACTGACGCCGGCCCGCCGCCAACTTTGTAGTAGCCGGTTGGTCGACCTTGTTGCGTCAGCTGGCACAGCAGATGGTCACATCCTACACTCAACAGTTCATTCTCCGCTTTGCCACCAACCTAACAACTCCTGCTTCAACATGAACCGCTCCCAGTATTTCAAAATCTGGTACAATTGTTTCTCACGTTTACAACTGCTGGGGTATCGAGTTCTTCAATCTAATAACAATCGTGATTGGTACGATGTCACATCTACAATTGCTCTAAATCCTTTTCAGCCAGTTGGGAAAAACATTCTCACTGGCATCAAACTCAACACCGAACCACCTCTTTCACCTGTTTTACCACAATTACCCCAGCAGAAACTATTACTAAAAAGACTAAGACTAAACACCAAATATCACATCATCAAACGAAAATCCAATATTTTTTACCTATACAATAAAGAAAAAACCAAAATTTATATTGTTACCCTACCTAAACATCTTTCCATTTATATAAACCCAAAATACCTTGAACTTACAAAACAAGGTAACAAAATCAAAATAAATTTGACAAAATAAAAAACCCTTTTTCCTTTTTCTACTCCAAAGTCCACCCTGGTGGCAAAAACGGTCCTTATAAGGACCACCATAAAACTTTCAAATTTTAGGGCCTCAACCCTTGGTGACGAACAAGGGGTCCACGTACCTCTAAGTCCCAAAGCGTTGCTGTCGGGGGGGAAGGGGGGGGCAGGTGTGTAGCAGATGTTCCAAGGTCAACAGCTTGTATTGCCAACTGGTCGACCGACGCTGTTGCGCAACCGTTACGCAACAAGGTCGGCAGCAAGCGAAAGCATGCGAGGTGACCAGGATAATAAACCCGGCCCAGTGATGATGTCAAGTAAAAGTTGCCAGTTTTTGCGTTTCATTCAACGCAAGTTTCGTTGGTTTTATTCCTTGGTTTTATTTTTATTTCGCCTTTTTCGTTTGTTTTTTAAAACTCGCATGATAAGGTTTGGAAACATATTAATTAAAATATGAAACATCTTTAAAAATATCGTAACTTGTACAAAGTTAAATAAGTATTTCAAAACAATATTTTTAAGCTAAATGTTAAGAACAGATGTTTACTACTGAGATGTTTACCCTACAACATCTACATTACAACTAAAACTAAATATCGAAAACATTGCGAGGAGTCTCTCATGGTAGTGGGGGAAGGCAGGTGTGCAACATATGTAGCATCGCCCTAACATTTCAATTTTAAATTAAATGTTAAGAAACAGAGTTTATATTTAATCGCAAGTGTAGTTTAGTTTTGCATTTCTTCAACTAAATATTTTAACTAAGTATTAAGAAAAGATAATAAAGTAGCATCTTTAAAAATATTGTAACTCCTACAAAGTTAAATAAGTATTTTAAGCCAAATGTTAAAAACAATTGTTTAGTACTGAGATATTCACCCTACAACACCTACGTTAGAACTAACACTACAAATCCAAAAATTGCGAGGAGTCTCTCATGGTGGTGGGGGAGGGCAGGTGTGCAGTAGATGTTCCAGGCTGCACATGTCAAGGGAGGTTGCAGCGCCACTACTGACACATCAGTTTGCTGGTAGAACTCGCAGAGTAAACATCTAAATAAACATGAGTTCTGTTTTATATGTTTCTTTTATTAAAGATGGACTTTGCATTGAAACGCAAAGTTTTCCTATTGATGCAGATCCTATACAACAAATTTTAGTACATCCTCCAGAAAGTTATGATTCCATCTACATTTCAGTGCATGAACAAAACGACCCCCCACCACCAACAACTCCTGATGCACAGTAGGACACGGCTACCACACGTCATTAAAGCCTCAGCTCTTTACCCGAGCACATATGGACTCTGAGCTTCAAGATAATACTGTTTCTTCTACGTCTACACCAACTTCCGAACAATTACCTACTACAAATGAAACTACTACAAGTCTACGAGTAAATGAAATTTCATCAACTGTTAGTTCTGATGCGCAAGCAATAATGTTATCATTAATTGGTTTCGACTAAAAATTCAACAATGGAAGAAGAAAGAAATTCGCTACTTTACAACTTGGTTTTTGTGAACCCGTCGAAATTTATTATTTGCCTACTTTCATTTTTATGTGGTTACAATTTTGGTTACCTTGTTCAGGAAATGCTAACAGATAAAAAGGAAGAACATTCGCTATATTTTAAAGTTTATGTTTATGTAATTGCATCTTTATTTGGATACTTTGTAGCAGGATATTTTCTTGTTAATTTGTCAATTCCATTTTTTACATGGTATTTTAACAGACGTGAAAATCAACAAAACAACAATTAAGAAACAATTTGTAAAAAGAAACAAAAATTATCTTGCATTTTCGGATTTTCCGAAAATGCAAGATCTTTTTTAAAAACATCCCCGGACGACCTTGACACACTTCCAACCATTTAAAATTTAAATACCCAGCACAGCAGGGCATTACCCACCACCAACACGTCACAGCTACGTCACAGCTGATGACGTCACTTCCGGTCACGTGACCGGAAGTAGCTGTCAAAAAATTGACTGGCTGTCAAAAGTTTGATTGGGCCAGAAACGCCACCTCGCCACTACTGACAATGCTTCAGTATTTAGATCAGAAGAGTTTTGTAACTATTTACATCAGAATGGAATTATTCATAGAAACATTGCGCCCTATAATCCGCAGAGCAATGGTCAGGCAGAACGATATGTTCAAGAAGTGAAGAGACTCTTAAGAAAAGAAGTGGATGAAAAAGGGAACTTAAAAGAAAAACTGCTCAAGTTTCTCACATCTCACCGGCGGACACCAACAACGGCAACAACAAAAAGTCCTGCAGAAATGATGTTTGGAAGAAAACTGCGAACTTCATTGGATGTGTTGAGACCTTCTTTGGAACCTTCGTTGAATCCTCCCTTTCCCACAGCACAACAAGGACATATATCATCCAAGGGAAGACTAAGAGAGTTCAAACAAGGTGACCATGTTTTGGTAAGAGAAATGTTGAAAAATGGTAAAGTAATTTGGAAGGAAGGTGAAATAAAAAAAAAGGATCGGAAAAGTGATGTACAACATTGCTGTTGAAAACATGATATGGAGACGTCATATTAATCAAATTCGTAAGGTATAAGCCTGAAGAGTTTCTTTGCTAAATATCTCAAGATTAGTTTTATGGGGGAAGAATTGTACTGTCTTAAAAATATATCATGTTGTAATTATGTTAACTATCAGCTGATTTGTTTTGATGTTTTTGTTTTGGTTCTTTTGAATTGGATTAAAAATTCAGTTTTCTTGTAATAGTAGTTTTATTTTACTAATATAGACTTTATCTAACCCGGATTTCAAAATATAAACATGTGTCCTTTAATGGTTCTTTTATTTAGTAATCGGAGCAATTTACCGACTCGTGTGAAGGCTGAGGATGTGGCGTACCATGTTAGGTCACTAACCTGAAACAACAAGGTGAAATATTAACACATTAGAAGAGGGCAAGAGCTCCTGGCCCCAAACACCCCAGTATGTGCAACACATCAATATGCGCTTTGAGCCATACCGTGTTGTGTAAAAAGACGTTTGTTATGATTTTTTTAATAAACCCTAGAAGAAAATATTTCCAATCTATCGCCACTGGGACACCCAAAATTCTAGGAAATTTAACTTCAAATACTTTAATGACACAAATTATTAGGACATTTCGCGATTTAAAATTTGGCACTGATGTTTCCTGACATCAAAGAGGAAAAATAATAACAAACCTGTACTGACGCTTGCAACGCAATTTTATACCGTCAAATGTAATAAAGATGTTATTTATTCATCATCGCTATCCTTCATATCAGAAATTATATCTAAATCGGTGATAAATAGAGACTGTGTCCATGTCATAAATGCGCCTAATTGTAACAACAGAGATTTATAAATTTACTAAATAGAGTTTATATATTACTATACAAAATGACATATTACTGAGAATATGTTCAAAACTATTTCAGCTACAACTGTTTATTTATTATAACTATTTAGCATACAATTTTTTCGTAAAAGGTGAGGCCAAACAATTAGCAGCATTATGACAGTCAAAAATTTGTAATCTGTAAATTATTATTAAATCAATGAAGTTATTCCTAATAATTTGTGCCATTCGTTACCTTTAATGTTTTCTATAAATTAATTATTAAACTAGCATCATCACAACTACATTCATGTCAATATTGAGATTAATACTTCGATCTCACGGGTACTTTTACGAAACTTGAATTAATTGTTTTTACGGCACCTTTAGCTATGAATTAAAAAAAGCAACTTAAAAATTAAAATTGTAAATAAACTAAGATCTAAAAGTAAATGCCAAAAGGAAACAATATTTTATATGACTGGATTAAACTATTAAATATTAAAGGATGTTTAAAGATTACAGGAAAAACTGGTGTTGACCGAGCAGGAATTGAAAACAAATCCATGCATGGTGTTTTCAAACCATCTGGAGACTTTTGTGGTTTTTTCTTTGCATGAACATTTTTGTATATATGAGGGCTGTCCAGAAAGTATCAGACGTTTTTCTCTACATCCAGCCCAGTCGTCTCGTCTCCTTGATTGATAGTGTGACCTAAACCTCCACTTCTGGTCCAAATCTGAGTCAAGTCTCGTTGCCGAGGTTAGGAATCCCATATATAAAATAGATAATAAATAATAGAGCTTTATAACCTACCAACAACAGAGTTACTTATACCTAAGTAACAGATAATCAAAAATTTAGGCTTAAACAAGTATTTGTATATGTGTATGTTTTTATTGGATCTATCTTTAAGTACATGTTTTTATAGGTACTGATAAACCTGACGATTGCTTGCAAGCAATAACAAAAGAGCTGACCATATCATATACATTCTTCTGTCAATTAATAATAAAGACTTGATTCTGATTCTGATTTTTACAGCGTTTCAAAATGGCGGTGCCCTTTGGGTAGCAAACTCATACCATTTGAGGGAAAAAGGAAAATTTATCGAGGAAAGATTTCATCTTCTCATTTCAAACTGGGGTGGATCACTATTGTAACCTTACGGATTTAATTAAATGCTTAAGACATATAATTTATATAAATCATTGAAATCATCAGTCAATTTGGAAAATTGCAAAAATTACACGTTACAAACAACGTGTATTTAATGAACCCAATATTTTTTTATCTTTTTAGCGAGCGAAGCCGCGGGTATAACTATACTAGTAATCGATAACGGTTAGGATAGTAGGGGGTTCTAGGGGCTCCCACCACGTGGAGGAGCGAGGAGCCGTGACGTCACAGGTCACGTGCCCCCTCCCCCGAGGCCACCCACGACGAACCCACCCTCCGACACACCTCCCCGACCCCCCCCCCCCCCGAACAAAATGGAGTCGAACCCCCCCGGTTGATTGATGGATGATTGACAGGTGATTGACAGGTGACATGTCACCCCATTGTGTTCCCTTTGATGTTGGGTCGACAGGCTATTAACTGAACAAAAAGACCGCCGAACTCGGCTGCGCGTTTGTAATAATGGGACCCAATTATCCCTTGATGTCGGGTTGACAGGTTGTTAATTGAACAAAAGAGTGCCGCAGACTGCTGCGCACTTATCACAATGGGACCCCATTAGCGGGAACACAACACTGAAAGGAAACTATTGTGCCGTGACATTGATGAATGTAGGGTTCCGTATGCAAATATCGCCAACAACGAGACGCTTAACAAAAGAACTGCGTATTGTAAATATGTGCAGACCCTTAACAATAAGACCTTTTGACGACCCTTGTCACTGTTGACAGGCTTTTAACGGCCCCCAATTAACGGCAACAAAAGGTTTTCAGAACATTCTAGAACATTCTGGTCCCACGGACAACAATAGGAACTGCGCGTCAATTCCAGGAATCCGAGACGTCACTGCCGGTACTGCGGCGTGTTCCCTCGTCTCTGGTCAGAAGAGGTTTGGTGCTCATCGCGAGTAGACGTGTCGTCTCTACGCTCCGTCGTGCAAGTGTGGTGCAATACTTTGTGATTTCGTGTAAGTGATTTTTAAATTGTGTAACCGTAAGTAAATAGGTAATAAGTATTTACGAAATATATTAAACCATGTTTCTAGTATTTTGATACTAAAATATCTTTATTTTATACCAAAACTTACAGTAGCGAGTTGATAGCACCATCACTTACTTACATGAATTAGGTTAAGTCTTTCAATGAAATCTTTTGAGTTTTAAAGAACTAAAATATTATTTTAAAATAACTTTTTACTTTTTAAAAATTATTTTGGTTTTAAATTTTATTAATTTAAACTGTGTTAGGTTCTGCTAGAATCTATCTTTAAAATTATTTTGTTAGTAAATATTACAACTAGAAACTATGTTTTAAAGAACTAAAATATTATTTTAAAATTATTTTTAACTTTTTATATTTTTTTACTTTTTTAAAATTATTTATTTTTTTGAATTTTTATAAATTTAAACTGTAGCACGGTTTGGCTAGAATCTATCTTTAAAATTATTTCGTTAGTAAATATTTCAACTAGAAACTACTGTATTAGGTTCGGCTGGATTTCGTCTATAAAATTATTTCGTTAGTAAATATTACAACCAGAAACATAATTGTAAAAGAACTAAAAATAAATAGAAAAAAATCAAAATAACATTTTAGTTATTTGAAACTCAAAAGATTTCATTGAAAAACACAACCTAACTCATGGAGGTACGTGATGGTGCAATGAACTCGCTATTGTAAGTTTTGGTATGGATAAATATTACAAATAGAAGCTTTGTTTTAAATAAATTTCTTTTTAAAAGTAGGTGTATTTTAAAAAATAGGGGTTATTATCCACTGGATAAAGTGTTAGCCCAGTGACTACACCAACCAGTGATAAATTGTCTCAGCCACTGGCTAGTGTGTTAGTCACTGGATAGTGTGTGTGTATGTTAGCCCAGTGGATATAAATGTGTTATAATTAAATAATTTTTATTTTATTATTATTAATTTTTTTGTTTTATTTTTTTTATTTTATGTTTTTTATTACTTTTTTAAATTTTAAATTTTTAACTTTTAATTTTTAATTTTTAATTTTTGATTTTTATTTTTAAAATTTAAATTTTAAATTTTTTATTTTTTTAATTTTATTTTTTTCCTGTCGACTTTTGTACGGTACGTACTAGTTTACTTTATGAGTAATCGAATTTAAATATTCATGTTTAGATCTACTATGGATTGCCAGCGTCGATTCGTGTGCGGGGTCTGCTTCGCAGACTTCACCGCCAAGCGGAATCTGTTGCGACATATGAAGGACCACCGTGGCGTGTAGGAGAACCACCGGTGCCCGCAGTGTCCTGCCACGTTCAACCGGCGGGACAATTTACTGCGGCATCAGCGCGCGGTCCACGCCCCGACCCCTTCGGCAGACCCCGCCCCTGGCCCGTAAAGATAAATTTACATCCGTAACAGTATTGAAAGAACTTTTTTAGTCCCCAATAAATTCCAGTGGCCTCCTTATCAATTTGGCTATATTTCTCTTCCGGGTTTGTCAGTGTTCTTGAAGCGAAGGCTATAGGTCTTTCAGGTTCTCTCTGAGAAACGATGTGATAGTACTGCACCAAGTCCCACTGGGGATGCGTCTGTTGCCAAAACTAATGGTAAGTCTGGATCAAAATGAGTAAGAACAATTTCATCTGTAATCATATTCTTGATCTTCTGGAAGCTTTGTTCACGTTGATCCGTCCACTTGTATTTCTTCTCTTTTTGCAGTAGTTTGTGTAAGGGATTGAGAATCGTAGCCAGGTTCTCAATAAATCTGTTATAGTAGTTGACAAGACCTAAAAATGTCCGCAGCTCACTTACATTTTGGGGTCTTCTTGCTTGTTTGATAGCTTTAACTTTATCTTCTGATTTATGAATTCCATTGGCATCTATAGTGTGACCCAAGTATTCGATTTTTTGTGTAAAAACTTGCATTTATCTCTATTCAACCTTAGTCCGTTCATTTTTATTCTTTGAAGCACCTTTTCCAACCGAGAGAGCAACTCATCTTCTGATTTTCCTTGGGTGATTATATCATCGAAGAAGCATTGAGTGCCTTCTAGACCTGATAATACCTTGTCCATGATTCTCTCTGCCAAATTCCTGGAGCTACTTTAACGCCGAACATGAGTCGATTAACTCGGAACTGGCCCTTGTGTGTGCTTAACGTTTGAATGTCAGCACTGGCTTGATCCATTTGTAGGTGTAGGTACGCGTTTTTTAAGTCCAGAGTACAGAAAATTTTACCACCGCTCATATTTGCGAAAATATCTTCGATTTTCGGAATTGGATAGTGTTCATCTTGAATGTGTCTGTTCACCGTAACTTTATAATCGGCACATATTCTAACTTCGCCATTGGGTTTCATTACTGGAACTATTGGAGTTCCCCATTCAGAATTTTCTGTCTTTGTTATTATTCCTGCTGTTTCTAAGCGCTCAAGTTCAATTTCTACCTTTTGTTTCAAGGAGTAAGGTATTGGCCTAGCTTTCATAAATATTGGTTGAGCTTCCTTTACCAACTGTAAATGACCAAGCTGATCAGGTATTTGGCCTGCACCTGGTTCGAAAACATCATTGTACAATGCATATCTATTTATTCATAACTTAAAAGTAAGTATTATGATATAAATAATTCCAATTTGTAAACAATCAACATATGGTAAAATATATAACACTAATCAAATGTCAACCTCATGTATTTACTTTTCTCAACTCATCTGTTTTAATTCTTACACAATGTTTATTTCTTTTTAAAAACAAACAGTTATAACTTAAATTTTAATTTTGGCAAACATACTTAAGATGATTTTGATAAAACTGAAAATGTGTTAATTTTATAATGAGAAATGAAACTAATGTGTTATCAAATGAAACTAAGAAATAAAGATGTCTACAAATTGTAAAAATGTTATATTTATTGATTTGTGGCTACTATATTGTGGACTGCATCTGGTGAGTGAACTACATTATTAGAAGTCAAATTATCATCAAGATGGACATTCCATTTTTGCATCAAATTAAAAATTATCATTTTTAATCTCACCATTGTAAAAGTGTGCCAAAATTTGCATTTATTAATTAATTTAATCTTAATTCTTCTCATGCAAATTATTTATTTAGAACTTTATTTTGATTCGCTATAACTATTGCAGCTAAGGGTGGTCCTCCATTTAATAGATCATCGCTCCCTAACATTTTGGTCGAGTCTGGACCGGATAAATCATGCTATGGATTAACTACTTCTGTCCAATCATTCCTTTAATTGTTATTTTTATTTGCTAACTTCAGCCCATTTTCTCAATGATTATATTTTCATTTCCCGCTATTCTCTCGATTCTTCTGAACTCAATGCCACTCAGTATTAATCAAGATTGATTTGTGATTGAACTTTTCTCTCTCTGATTTGAATCTATCTCTCTTTCATCATGGTACCGCCTCGTTCAACCGCTGAGTTTAGAGCGGACACTTACAAACGTAAGACTTTATTAATTAAGAACCGCCTTACAAATATCAAAACCGCTATTGAAACTATGACAGATCAAGCAGATTCTTTGACCGTGATTCAACACAAACGGCTAGAGACGTATTTGGCGGAAATTGATTCCAAAAAATCAGACTTTGAATCCTTATTAGATCTTGCTTTAACTCTAGATGACGATGACGAACTATCGACTGATGTTATAAACGATGATCATGATGAAATTTCTGAATTGATCATTTTCATTTCGAGTCACATAGGAGCACTCATCAACAACTCTAATGAACCTTCAAATTTATCTGAACCACATAGTGATACTGCAGTTATGAACTCAGCATCGCAGTTACGATTACCTAAATTGGACCTTCCTAAGTTCAATGGAGACCTGTCTGTTTGGACGTCTTTCATCAACTTGTTTGATACAAACATACACCGTAATGATAACATTCCAGAAGTAATGAAATTTCAATACTTACTAAGTGTACTCCAAGGCGAACCTTTTAATCTTGTCAAAAGTCTTAACTTAACGGCTGAAAACTATACCATTGCATATCAACTCCTTCAAGACCGCTATCACAATACTTGTAGGTTGCAATCATTGCACTTAAATCAACTATTAGATTTACCCCCTATATCCGCTTCGCATATTCCGTCACTGAGACAGTTTGTAAATGTGTTTACTGAAAACACACAAGCTCTCACAGCTCTTGATTGCCCCGTACTGAATCTAACCCGCTACTTGCAACTGTATTACTACGCAAAATGGATATTGCTCTCCGAAAATGTCTTAAAGGATTACGCTCTCATGAAAATTCTCAAAAACACACTTTGCCCACAGTAAAAGAAATCATAGAATTTTTAATCTCAGAATGTAACCAAAATAAGGACGCTTCATTGCATTGCCATCCCGCTCAACTGAAACAAATCAATCAATCTCCCGCAATAAAGTTCAACTACATAAAGTTACTCCTTTCCGCAAAACCGCTTCTCTTATGGTCATGCAGTCTCCATCAATAGATTCTCAATCTCAACATCCTCCTACTTTATGTTTTGTCTGCAATCAATCTCATAAAGTGTATACGTGCCCTATGTTTAAAAACAAGACTGCCCATGATCGTTATCAACTGATCAAGTCGCAACAACGTTGTGTATCATGTCTAGGATCACATAATATTAAACAATGTAAATCACAATCTACTTGTCGAGTTTGTCGCAAGAAACATCACTCGCTTTTGCATTTTAATGATGATTCATCCCCCTCTACCGCTCTTCCTGAACCTCTCAAAACTCCAATCCCTGGTCACTCTGAATCCATAACTAATCAAGAATCATCAGTGGAAAAGGATGTATCTGTTACGCTAACTTCTCAAGAAACGTTAACAGATTCTAAGGTTACAGTTTTACTCGGAACGCTTATGCTTCAGCTAAGAACTCCCAATGGTGACACGCACACATTTCGAGCTCTCCTTGACTCTGGGAGCATGTGTGATTTAATATCCGAACGTGCAGCTAATATTTTAAATGTTCGTAGGCATACATCTGAAATCCAACTTGCAGGTATCAGCCAAAATGTCACACCAAACAAAGGTCAAATCCATGTGGACGTCACCACTTTATCTGGTTACCTCGTTGCTCCACGACATCCATTTCTAATTTTGGACAAACTAACGGTAGATTTACCACGAGTCCCGGTTGCTTCTCATGTTCTGAAATATACCCAAACATATGATTTAGCTGATCCTAACTTCCATACTCATGGACGTATTGATGTTGTCCTCGGAGGATCTATATTTCCACGTGTTTTCACAAATGAACAACATTCACTTGGTCCCCACTTGCCTATTGTACTCGGCACATGTTTTGGATTTATCGTCATGGGTACAACTCCATGTTTATCGACTATTGCTCGGCCCAATCAGTCGTCATCCTCTCTGAACGTATCCTTACATACCGCTTCTAATGCAGATTTACATGATTCAATCCAACGATTTTGGAAACAAGAAGAATCAACAATATGTTCGACTAAAATTCTCGAAGATGATCTTTGTGATTTCCACTTTGCTACTACACATAAACGTAATAAAGATGGATGTTATGTTGTCCATTTGCCTTTAAAGATGAACACCCTGTTCTTGGTACCTCCAAACAAGCCGCAGAAATCAGACTTGCTGCTATGGAACGTAAATTTGTTTCCAACCCTAGATTCTCTCTTTTGTATCATGATTTTATGAATGAATACCTCAATCTTGGTCACATGTCTCTTTGCTCCGATGATTTACTAAACAAACCGAATTATTTTCTCCCGCATCACGGAGTAATGAAAGAGTCTAGTAGTACCACAAAACTCAGAACTGTTTTTGACGCTAGCTGAAAGAGCAGCTCAAGTGTATCCTTAAATGAAATCCTTCTTACTGGCCGCAAGCTGCAAGTCAACATATGTGATTTACTTATGCAGTTTCGACATCACAATATTGCCTTTTGTTGTGGCATACGTCAAATGTACCGTCAAATATTGATTCACCCTGACGACCGCATCTTTCAATTGATATTATGGCGAGATTCTCCTCAGTCTCCTCTCACTACCTATCAACTCAATACTGTTACTTACGGTATGAATAGTTCACCATGTCTCGCTATTCGAACACTACATCAACTTGCCGATGATGAAGGTGAAAACCATCCGCGAGCTGCTTATGCTATAAAACATCATACTTACGTCGACGATATTATCACTGGCGCTGCTAATGAAACGGATGCATTGCAACTTCAGACTGAACTTATCTCTCTACTTCAACGCGGAGGCTTTGAATTGCGCAAATGGGTTTCGAATTCTTCTTTGTTATTAAAGAATGTTCCTGAATCTCACTTGGAAACTCCAACATTTCTGCAAGAATCTCAGATACCCCAATTTACTGTACTTGGTCTGCAATGGTCACCTTCTACTGATTCGTTTTCATATAATTTTGGATTGCCTTCACTATTACACCCTACTAAGAGAACAGTCTTAAGCAATATAGCTAATATCTACGATCCATGTTGGTTCCTCGTTCCTTTCATCATGCTATTGAAATGCTTCATGCAACTGTTATGGACTAAAGGTATTTCTTGGGACGATCATCTACCTGCAGATCTAGCTACGAAATGGAGACTCATCATTGATAATGCAACTGACTTAAAGAAAATTACGATTCCTCGATCTTTACATCTGAGTCCGACGTGTTTGATACAATTGCACGGTTTTTGCGATGCTTCGGAATCTGGTTATGCTGCCATTGTGTACTTTCGATGTGAACTTCCTGATCACAGTGTAAAAGTTAATCCCATAATAGCAAAAAGTCGTGTTGCTCCCTTAAAACGTGTAACCATACCTCGACTTGAACTATGTGTAGCTCAATTGTTAGCGCAACTTGTTTCTCATTGCCGCAATATATTTTCAAATGAATTGATTAACAATCATATTTACCTTTGGTGTGATTCCACAATTGTGCTTTCTTGGATACGCACGCTATCATTTAAACTGAAAACTTATGTGGCTAATCGAGTTGCTTCTATTCAAGAACTTGTTCCCATTGAGTCGTGGAGACACATTTCGTCTGAAGCTAATCCTGCTGACTGTGCATCAAGAGGTCTTTTCCCTTCACAACGAGCTAACCATCCGTTATGGTGGACTGGGCCAGAATGGTTGTCTGGATCTCATAATGAATTTCCAACGTCAAGTTTTACTCCAATCACACTTGATGCATCTCATGAAATGAAAGATGATCCCTTACCTGTATTTACTACGACCTCAGCTCCTGAATGGTCTTTGCTTACCAAATTTTCATCTTGGGACATACTAGTTCGTGTCACGGCTTTGGTAATCAGATTTTGTCATAACATTCGATCGCATAATCGCCATATTGGTTTTATTACTACGGATGAACTTCGTCATGCGAAAATTAAGATTTTTTCTTTGATTCAAAGAAGATCATTTACAGAAGAATTCCTTCGTCTTGAAAAACACGAAGACTGTACCAAACAAATCCAACGGTTAAATCCTTTCTTAGATGAGCATGGCTTGATTCGTGTTGGCGGACGTTTAAATAACACTCCCTTCTCTTTTGACAAACAACATCCCATCCTTTTGCCTAAACGCCATCATGTAATCGACTTACTCATTGATTATTATCACTTGCAATACTTACATGCTGGACCACAGTTAGTTCAATCTTTACTTTCTTCATATGTTTGGATCTTATCCACCCGCAGTCGAATCAGATCACAGATTCACAAATGCATTACTTGTTTCAAACATCGACCCACAAATGTGACTCCGCTCATGGGCGATTTACCTGCTCCTCGTGTAACTCCTGCAAAACCTTTCTTATCCACTGGAATTGATTATAGCGGTCCATTCACCATTAAGGTTGTAAACATGCGTTTTGTTAAACACATCAAAGTGTATATATGCTTGTTCATATGCATGGTTACAAAAGCAATCCATATCGAAGTTGTGACTGACCTCACAACTGATTCGTTTTTGCAGCCCTAACTCATTTCATGTCTCGAAGAGGAAAATGCTCAGATTTGTATTCTGACTGTGGTACAAATTTTATTGGTGCTGATGCTATTTTGAGGAAAACTATCACCTCTATATTGAAAACCAATGAGTCTCAAACTATAATTCAGCGCTTCATAGCCACCCATGGAATTAAATTCCATTTTAACCCTCCAGCATCCCCACACCATGGCGGCTTATGGGAAAGAGCTATACGAAGTGAAAAACATCATTTACGACGAGTTATGGGAAATACAATATTAACCCTGCCTGAGTTTATTACACTTACAACACGAGTTGAGGCTATGTTGAATTCCCGACCGCTCACCCCGCTTTCAAGTGATCCATCTGACTTCACAGCTTCAACGCCAGGAAACTTTTTAATTGGCAGCCCTCTCATTGTTTTTGCTGAACGCGACAGTTCTCAGATCCCTCAGAACCGTTTGAAACACTGGCATTTAGTGCAACAACTTCACCTCCATATATGGCGTCGATGGAGCAGAGAATATTTACATACGTTACAACAAAGAACAAAGTGGACTCGCCGCGGCAAGAACATTGAAGTTGGCGATCTTGTCTTAGTGCATTCAGATTTAAGCCCACTCAACTGGCCACTTGCTCGGATTGTTGCTGTTTATCCTGGGTCAGATGACATCGTGCGTGTTGTGAAACTCCAGACTTTTACAGAAACACTCACCAGACCACTAACAAAAGTCTTTCCGCTACTTGCTGCTGATGAAGACATATGTTGAAGCTACGTCGCTTCAAGGCGGGCAGTATGTTCAGTCAAGAGAGTGGCACACATTCTTTGATTTAATTTTCACTAGCATTTTGTTTCGTATTTTTCTTTTATTTATTTCCTTTCCTCTGTTTTCGAATCAAATGTCAACCTCATGTATTTATTTTTCTCAACTCATCTGTTTGTCCCCTGTCCTCACCAAATACATCAACTTTACACCTGAACATAGATTAACGGCGGCAGATTTCACCCCTGACCTTCGTGCACGCGCCAATTTAGACTTTTTAGGTCTCGAGTTTCCGGTGAGGCTGGACAAAATCGGTAAGTTCGAGGAGATGAACCGGGGGGTAAGTGTCAATGTATACGGCCTGGAGCTGGAAAAGATATTGGACGAACGCTCAGGCTATTACATACACAAATATTTCGTGTACCCCCTGCGAGTCGCCAAGCAGGAACTCGAAAACCATTTCGACCTGCTATACTTAACCGATGTAGGGAGATGCCACTTTGCTTACATTTCTAATTTCGAAAGGCTGGTGAAATCTCAACTGACGAAGCACAAGCAGAGAATATATATCTGTAAAAGGTGCTTCGCCTACTTTGATGACCAGCCTACAAAGCTGAACCTAAGCGGTGCGGATCGACTCAAACAACACAAAGAGTACTGCTTTGATCACGCACCGCTCCGTACAGCCATTTCAAAGGACAAGAAAATTAGGTTTAGCCATTTCGAGCGGACCCAACGTAGCCGTTTTACCATCTATGCGGACTTTGAAAGTATGTTAGTACCGTACGATGGTGAACGGCCACTCAACCCCACCCCAACAGTGGCCCCTCCAGCCTGGGACCCGGCAACCTCGAGACCCGGGCTCCCCCACCACCACCACCACGGAGATTCACCCTCATCAGCTCATGTCACCACCCGAAACGTACATGTCCCTTATTCGTACGCTTACTACATGAGAGACGATCACAGGGATGATGACGATAGTGACGTCGACGATGGATTTCACTAGCAAGACCTTTTCTAAATTTCGCCTGTACAGTGGTGAGAACGCGGCCCAACACTTCATGGCAACGCTCCGTAAGGACATCAACACCATCTGGGAAATCCTCTACGGACGACGACGACCCGGGAATCGCCCAAACCTTACGGCAGCGGAGCAGGCGGAGTTCCAGACTGCGAAGACGTGCTACATCTGTAGGAAGGACTTCGCTCCGACCGACATCAAGGTCCGCGACCACCAACACTCACCACCGTACAGGTATCGAGGTGCCGCTCACCAGTTATGCAATTTGCAGTACAAAGAGCAGGATACGGTGAACGTGTACCTCCACAATTTGAGTCACTATGACTCTCATTTCATTGTGCGGGGATTACAAATTGACACAGGAGATGTAGACGTGCTAGCCAACAACGAGGAAAAATACATCTCCTTTGCGAAACGGTTCGAGTACCCGAACGCAGGCCGTCACAGCAGCCTACCCTGTGGCGGCCGCCACACGAGTGCGTTTCGTGGACTCGTACCGATTCTTGGCCAAGTCGTTGGCGATGCTCGCTACACTCCTGCCTGAAGAGCGTCTAAAGGTCTTGCGAGCCCGTTTCATCGACCCGGAGAGATTTCAACTGCTTCGGAAAAAAGGCGTGTTCCCCTACAAACACATCACATCGTTGGAGGTATTGAAAGAGAACACCCTTCCCCCCGTTGAAGCTTTCGAGGCGAGCGTATTAGCGGAAGATTACGCCCACGCTGAAAGAGTATGGGAGAGATTTGGCTGCACAACCCTCGAGGATTATTCCAACATCTATTTGACCACAGACGTCCTACTTCTGGCCGATATCTTCGAGGGTTTCCGGGCGATGTGCCAAGAACATTACAACTTGGACCCGGCACACTACATCACTCTCCCGTCGTACGCGTGGGACGTTATGCTGAAAATAACCGGCGTGACCCTCGATACCCTACAGGACGTAGACCAGTACCTGCTCTTCAAAAAGGGTATTCGAGGCGGCCTTTGCCAATGCGTCACCCGTCATGTTGTAGCAGACAACAAGTACACGAGGAAAACCGAACAGGAGAACGGTAACGACATTTTCCTCATGTACTTCGACGCGAACAACCTGTACGGTTGGGCAATGTCCGAGTCACTACCGTACGGAGGCTTCGAGTGACTGTCTGACACAGAAATCGCCGATCTGGTCGAGAACATCAAGAGTATGGCGGTAGACGGCGAGGAAGGTTACGTCTTGGAGGTTGATTTAGAATACCCCCGAGACCCCGTCCTCCATTACAAACACCAAGACTTGCCGTTCTGCCCAGAAGTGGTCAAGGCACCGTCCGACCAACTGCCATACGACCAGAACGTTCGCCTCCATAGCGGAGTTAAAAAATCCGCTAAACTGATGACCACCCTCACTGACAAGACCAGGTACGTAATCCACTTTCGCTATCTACAACAAGCGTTGGAGAACGGATTGCGTATCCGTCATTTTCATCGCGTGCTGCGTTTTAAGCAGTCCACGTGGTTAAAGTCGTACGTGACTCTAAATACCACACTCCGTCAGTTGGCCTAAAACAAGTTCGAGGTGGAGCTCTTCAAGCTCATGGTCAACGTAGTGTACGGTATGACTCTTCAAAACGTACGTAAACACAAAAACGTGAAGATATGCACCAAGAACCGTAAATATATTAAGTATGTGTCAAAGTCGAATTTCAGCGACCGGGTGTGGTTGGACAAAACTTTGACACTACTTAATATGGCTAAGGTACGCGTGGTGTTGGACAAACCCGTTTATGTGGGTATGTGCGTTTTGGACCATTCAAAGTGGTGGATGTACCGCTTTCACTAACTGATGGTTAAGTGGTACGGGCGTGAAAACATACACATGGCCTACATGGATACAGACGGTATCGTTTACATGATCCGTACCGCGAACGCCTACAGGGACATGCTGCAGCAAATCGATGACTTTGACACCAGCAACTACCCCATAGGGCATCCTTGCTACAGCAAAGATAATGCTAGAGCCCTGGGGAAATTCAAAGATGAAGCTGGTGGTCGTGTCATGACGGAATTCATCGGACTTATGGCCAAACTGTATTGCATACCATTTCTGCGCATCAGCGATAGCGACAGCGGCCAAGACTACGAGCCGCCTCCCATCAAGAAAGCAAAGGGAGTGAATCGCGCAGTGGTGCAACGTGACTTGACCGTAGACGACTACCGTCGATGTCTACAAGATCACGTGGTCAAGTACACGGAGAATGAGCGCTTCAAAAGTAGACGCCACTACATCTACACTATAATGGTGATGAAGCGCTCGCTGGCGCCGTACGATGACAAACGCTACGTGTGCGAAGACGGCGTCAGCACATTACCGTGGGGGCATTACTTACGCCACCGCCCCACGTGCACCGCCAGACGAAGAAATGCCGCTATCGTCCCCTGAGTTACCACCTCCATTGTCCCCACAACCTGGACCTTCTACCGCAGAGTGACTTTGTTCGCTCATCAACACTGTCATAGAAGGTATCCAGCAACGGATATGCAGTACAGTTTGCGGTGACGTCGGTGCATGAGAGCCCATCGATCTCAAAATTCATCGTGGTGGGCCATTTTATTTTTATTTTTATTTCTCATTTAATTGTAAATATTTATTTATTTATTTATTTTAATTTTATTTAATTGTATATATATATATATATATATATATATTGATTGAAAGTAGATTTGATATTGAAAATAAAAACATGTTATTTATTTACCTGTGTTGATATTTATTTCCCCGTGTGATATTATCTTAAAAGAAATCCAGAGTTCCTATGATCTCTGGATATGAATACTTAAACTATAAGGATAAAGGGTAGAAATAAAAACAAGAGAGTATAATTAAAAATATAACTTTTTATTTTTCAAAAAGTCCATACATCTTACAATAATGTGTTTATAGCTGTAAACATTATTTACAAAATACAATTAATCAAGTAGAAGAAGGTAAGTAAAATCTTGTGAAGAGCATCCGGACCAGCGTGTCGTTCTCAGCAGTGGAGTCGCCGAAGAGTTGGACGAAATCATTCATCGACATGTCGTAGTTGGTACGGCAGTACAGGTAAGTGAGACAGTATTGACCGCAAACCGAAGTATCCAAGCCTTGTAGTCGATACTTGTTGTGGATGTAACGCAAGATACGTGAATTGATATTAAGTCTCAGGAAACGTTGGAAGTCGGCTTGATATGGAGGTCGGCCGAAACTGTCGAAATATTCGATAATTTGTGTATTGTGTTGAATTGTCTTTCTTCACTGTCTCTGTAGAATACTACCCAGTGTTCACCGCTCTGTGTATGCGGTTTGGTTTTGACGACTAGCGCCGTCGACGGAGCGATATATGTGGGTAGACAATCCGATGCAAACACTCCGACATGTTGTACGTTGTTCAGCTTTGTTATATATTTCCTTATAGTCGTGGTGTTCATAGTTTTGGCGCCAAACGTCCCCCTGTGGTGCAATAGTTTCTAGAACATTCCACCGCCTTTGTTGTGCGAGGTCGATTCTTGGAATTCCAAACCCCTCGGTCTTTTATTGTAACACGTGTGCTTCACCCTCGGACTTTCGTTGTAACACGTGTGCGTGACTAATTCTTGGAATTCCGACCCTCGGTCTATTGTTCTGCGGCTGCATATCTGAACACGATTTTGGCGCCAAACGTCCCTCTATTGTTACCGGAACATTCCATCACCTTTTGTTGTCACACATGTGCGCGGTCGGTTCTCGGAATTCGAACCCTCAGTCTTTTGTTGTAACACGTGCGCGTGACTAATTAATTCTTGGAATTCGAACCCTCTGTCTTTCGTTGTAACACGTGCGCGTGACTAATTAATTCTTGGAATTCGGACCCTCGGTCTATTGTTCTGCGGCTACATGTCTGAACACGATTGATTGTGTTAACAGTTCGGGGATGACGGATAGGTCAGAGCTGCTGAACAACGACGATCTAATTTTGTGACGAGGACAACAGCAATAACAAGAACCACAATGTGGTTCTTTGGCTGTCAACAGTAACCTACCACGTAGCAGCGTACAGTTGCTCAATGCACAACGGTGTTGTACGCTTTTATGTTCACCACAACGTAGCGCATTGGTGGATAATAGATTTCCGATGGTGGCCAACGATCCGCATCCGATATCCGCCAAATCCACAACCAGTACTTTACCGTTGTTTATGATAAGGTGTTTCGTGGTGTCCGTGGTCTTTTCCGATCCTTTCACGTAGACCACGGATTGACTGTTAAGACATGTACGTAGTTTGTCCATCATCACGTGGTACGGTATATCACCGTGATTCCAATCGATACCGTGACAGTGTTTAGTCAACCGGTAGCTTTCTCGAAGTTTCTCTTCGGATAGAAAATCACGATCGAACGGTGGACGTGCGATATGGTGCAATAATAGTGTACCGGTATACACGTCTATAACACTGGCTTCTTTCACAATAAAATCGTTGCTGTTGTCTTTGAAACATTGTAAATCCAAGACGACAGACGAGCGGATTAATTTATGCTGTTGCTGCTGCGGTGTACAATCCATGTTTACTCGTTCACGGTCACTGACGTACAGAGCTTTTTAACTGCCGAAATCCACCGACACGTTACGTTGTCGGTCGATCTCGATGATGTTGTCCAGTTCCGCATGGACGATCATATTGACGGATTCGGCCAGAGCCTCTTTGAACCCGACCTCGATACGTAGATTACCGTTACGTACCAAATTCCAATGACTGGACTCGTTAGCGCTCAAGTCCGGTGTCAAATCGAACGCCATCAGACAATATCCTTTTTCGAAATCGTATCTTGTGTTATCGTTACCGATATTGTCGAAATGTATTCCGGTACCGCTGAACAGTGTGTGATAAGCGAGTACATAGGCGTCATCCGTGTTGTCGTTGAACACGGGCTGTAACGCTTTCATCGGCACTTGTTCACCGTCCAAATACAATGCTAAATAGTTTATCTTGAAATGTTGGAAATTGAACGGATTCTTCTTGTAGTCACCGTTGAACGCTTGATTAGTAACCATGCCGACAATAACACGTTTCGGAAGCTGACCTAAGTATACGCTGTCCAGTGTTTTTCTCTGTATACACTGGGCAGTGTGATGGATTTCACTTCGACACGTGTGATCGGATACTTAGCGGTGCCGGTCTCGAGCGTTTTACTATGAGCCAACAACACGCTCGGATTGATTTTACATCGACGTAAAAACAGATTCGCCTTCGTTGATGTGTACTTTATAAGTGGTCGCGGTTTTCAACATGATAGCGAATGTGTTTCTCGATCTGATCAGACGTAAACGCATCTCCACACCGTTCAACAAGAACTTTTCTTGATTGCACAAATCGATATGTAGATGTCCGATCATGTCCGCATAATGACTCTGTTGAATCATGTACCGTCGATGATTGAGTCCTTCGTTTTCTTCTTCACAATTTTCCATTTGTTTTTAGTTATCTTTGTAGAATAATACACTGCATAACTGTGATTCTTTTGCGTCCTTGCCGTAGTTCAACAGGTTTTCCAAAAACGCACGGTAGGCGTAAGTGTTGTTTTGCGGTGACACCAGTTTATTGTTCAAGTGTAAATCTACTTGACTGAATAATGAATTAACCAATTGTTGACCGGGCCGAATTCTTTGATGGCATCGCCGGCTACGAATTTCGTCCCGTCTTCTTTGACTATAGTGGCTTGTACGTGTAATAAGGTGTGCGCTAAATCCGTATACTCGTCACCGTGACCGGGTATGACGAATTCAATAGGCGAATCGTCTGTTAATGACGAAATCGGTTTATATTGTACCCATTTACCACTATCGATACTGGTCTGTGTCAGCGGTAATGAGAATAAATCCAATTCCGTCTTTGTACATTCGCATGATTTCTGGTGTATGAACGACATTTTCGCTGCTGCTTAAGAGAAAATATCGATTTGTCGTCGGCTACCGCAGTCACCTTCTTTTTCTTATGTACTCGACGCTTCGTCGACGATCGTTTCGTCTTTCGTTTTATCGTCGATTAACGTGCGTGACGTTTACGCTTTTTCGCCGGAGCGGACGTCCGTGCTCGAAGGAGTTTCGTCAAAGACTGCTTTGTGACATGCGTGATACGTCACTTCTTATAGCCGCCGCCGCCGCCGCCGCGAAGTACGCGTTCGATTTTGTCGTCGGCGCGTCGTTTCAGCGCGCCGGTGAATTGTTTGAGGCGTTCGCCGGCCGTGATCCGCGGGTCTGCTGTGCCGCCGGCTATGTTGCCGAGAAAACCGACGCCCGAACGTAACGCCTCCTTGCCCACAGCACTCGCTCCGGACCTGATTAGCGGCATCACCGGCGTACAAGTCCGCCGGGAAAACTACCGATACCGTGACCGCGTTGATACGCCGAACCTCTGTACACCGATGTAATACCGCCGCCGCGCCGCCCACTTGTTGATTACGGTAGTATCTGAGGTAGGGATCGTTCGTATTCATTGTGTTGCTACTCTCGTTGTCGTAGATGTAGTTTCATGCACGTAGTGAGGAACTGGAATGGCACGTGACGACTCTTGCTGTCCCTTATATCTATTTTGGCGCTCTCAAACGAGCTTTTTATAATCGGCATGAGTGCGGATCGGTGAAATGTACGACTTTCTGTACGCCGAACGTGTAGTCGGACGTCTCGATATTGAAGATTTTCAACAGCGGTGCCACCGTATCACCGTCGTATTGCGGTTCGACCAAGTCGCAATACACGTACAACTCGGCCGGAAACGCTAGCTTGATATTCGGTGAGCGTTTAGCGTACGGTGTTGTAGAAAAATTACTATCCGGTAAATAACCCAATTGTAACGCTAAAGTCGGACTCAGTACCATATTGACGACGGTATGCGAGTTTTCTGCCGCTTGTGTCAAGTCGACCTTTACTATATTTGTTTCCGAGTAATATACGAACTCGATATTAAATGCGTTTATCGCTCGTGTACAATTTATCATATTCAATAAGTCTTCAACGGTCTCGTAATGACCGCCGACTATTTTCACTCGCATCGCTGTTAACGTCAAACCCAGTGCAGTAGTAGTAGTCTCGGTGTATACTTCTTTGTCCATAGTCGATTCCATATATTTCGTAGCTTCCGCAGGTGTGGTATAGAAAATTATATGACTCTCCGGTGTTTCGAACGTACACGGATAATGCGCTTCGACGAGCGCTACTTCCCACTCGTCGTCATCGAGTTCGATAGTCGACGGGAAATGTGTCAGATAATTGGTCAACGTATTATTCGGATAATAGTTCATCGAACTATTACTCGGTAGTGTCAGATAAAACTGTTGACGTCTCATATTCGTTTCACTTCGGATGCGGGTATCCACGAATTGAATTCGTCTCCGTAACCTACCCACTTGACGAAATATCGCTTACTGCGACCTCGACCTTTAGTATCGAATATTTTATCAATTTGGTACAGTCGATTCGGGCCTATCGTGACCTTTTGCAGCTCGTGCACGTAAAAACGACCGACTATCGGTTTACCGTTCAGATCCTTCAATATATACAACGGTAGTGGAAATGTACCGTACTGTCGATCGACTGTGAACAATTCCTTACTCCAATTCGTCTCGTAACCTTTGGCGAACGTGACTTTTTCCTTAGCGATACGTACCGTGTCACCCGACTTGAATCTGGGTTTTCTTCGTTTCGGTAGTGTATTCGGTTTGTACATGTGACGCCACACTCGATACACCGTTCTTTGTCTCCTTTCGCCACGTCGACGGGACGTAGTCCACCACCCAGACCTTTGTGCACACTGTTATTATAGGCATCGACTAATTTGTCCAGTACGTCGATATATCTGTACGTGTTTTATACATCAAATAACGCCACATACGTGTTTTCAATGTACGGTTCACTCGTTCCACTACGGCCGCCTTAACATCGGGGTTTTGCGTAGTCACATATTTTACATTGTAATCTCTGAACACGCGGTTCACTTTCTCGCCTATAAACTCTGTTCCTTTGTCCGTCTGTAAACACCGCGGTGGTACGGTGTGCGGACTGTTGAAAATCCGTTCGAACGCGGCGGCCACTTCTTCGCCGCTTTTACGTCTGAACGGTTGGACAAACAAACGTTTGCTGAACACATCAATCACTGTCAACTGATAATTGTAGCCGTCATTGTGCGAACTGAGCACACGCATATCGTTCAAGCCAGCTTGCCACAATTCGCTCCGTCCGTACACCACGTATCTGTTACGTAAGAACCGTTTACGTACGGGTTTATGCAACGTATACGTATCTTGTGTACGTAGCCATTCGACTACTTCGCGACGTTTTTTCGGTCGTAACGCTCGATGAAGCGGGCTTATACCGCCGAACGAGCCCGGGTTAGCGGGATCGTAGTACACCTTTTCTACCATCACGTCTACGGGTTAACCACTTTTTAAGTGCAGCCTCACTTATATATCGACCTTTTGTCGGCTTACTAGGCGATCTTATTTGATGTGCTGTTGCCTCTGCCCCCTCCGTTGTTTTCGATCTCAATCGTTTTGCTATCGCTGACGGACTCGGTGTCGGCGGTAACAATAGTGAGCGACGAACGTGCGGCGTAGACGATGCTCTTGGTCGAAATAATAATGAGCTGCGTTCTCGATACGATGACAGTGATGGTGTTGCTAATCCTTCCTCCGCATGCGTTCACGTCCTATATACTGACGAGCTAGCGTATTGCTCACGTACTCAGACGATACATTTATTTCGTTCAGTGCACGTAGAACTTCGTGCCAACCCGTAGGAACATTTTCCATTCTATGTACACGTACTATCGCGTGTAACACATCAACAATATTCGAGCCAGGTATTCTCGCATTTCGAACGAAAATCGTACCATCCGGATCCCACGAAATAACATTACTATGACGTTTAATGAATCTCACCAAGTTACGTGCGTCTACTTGATATGTACCCGGAAATGTTTGCACGATATCTTCTTCGTCGTTCGCTTCTTGTATGACCGGTAAAGAAATAGGATTACGATTTTGTGAAGTAAAATACAAAAACCTCTGCAACACCTGTTGGTATTGTTTCCATTTCTCCGTGTCATTCAACGTTTTGTCTTGTAATATACGATGCATTTCAGCATCCAAACTGTTAGTGCCGGCAGCGGCTGTCGACGTTTTTGATTGTGCAACACCCGTATTTGTGATTGACGGCTCATTACGAATTCGATCGATTAGTTCTTGTGGTACGACCACCATTTTCTTCGAGTGCTCCAAATTCGAACTATCCATTTTTCCCCTTCTAATTAGTCACGTTATGTAAGACCAACTGCAATACAGTACTCAATAGTAAAGGTAATAGAAATCCACCGCCTTTTTGCACGAGATATCGACGTTTCTTTGACCAATTCTCTCCACGCTTCACCAGACGTCAGAGTGATTTTTTATGTTTACACAATTGACGTTTTTGCTTATCCGACAGCCGGATATTACCGTGTAACAAGTTGTATGCGCACTCGCACACTGTTCTGATACGACTGGCGTCAAAAGCTTTCAACAATGCTTTACGTTCTTTCGGCTTAGCGTGTATCAGTGGCCTTAATAGAGCAACGTCTCTCTTGACACACTGCGACATAACGACTGAGTGACTGTTCAGTCATCGTGTACCCGGACTTATTTATACTTTTTTCGGTTGATAGACGTACTGTTCTTTATCGTCGAGTAATACACCCGTACGTACTCGCATTTCCTCCGGTGTAGACTGTTTCAAATCCAATAATAAATATCCGTGTGGTCTACGAGTGGCGTCTGTATAGGCCTCTTCGATAAACCTGCTATTTGCCGGATACACCTGACGAGCTAAATGTTTTATCTGAGCCCTGTCCCTAGGATTTTTAAACAGCACAATATACTGTGCGTTCAGAGAAATATCTCTTTGTCCCCGACCTTGATGGAAAATATTTTGAGTTATAAAGAACACACTCAGATTTCTATGATGCGACCCCTTAGTAAATAGATCTACTATAACATTAGATCCGGTAGTGGCTGATGACTCACGCATCATATCGTCCACAATCACTAATGTCGGTGTACCATCAAAATCTTCCATATTCGGTATCCCTTGTCTGTATTGTATCCCTACATCATTGTCATCACTGTCCGGTTGTAACCCTGGACTATAATACCAGAAAATATTATCAAACACAGTGTCACACATTACATTCAAGTACTTGATAAATCTCAACACAAAATATGATTTCCCCGAACCCGAAGGTCCGGCTACTATGGCTGAAAATGGATGTTGCCATCTCAGATCCATTGTAAAGACTGATCACAAATACCGACTTACCTTCACTCTTATTATTAATTGAGGGAGTAAGGGTTTGTAAAATAAAAAAGACTGGTTTTAATGCTATGAAGGTGGCTATATATATTGCTTACGAAACCTATCAAAATTTATAATCTTTTAAAGAATATCTTCTTTTTCTTGCTTTACAAACATGAATTTTTCTTGCTTCAAACAAACTCCAATGGAGAATATTTGCTGCCGGGTGCTGCTGCACGTCTCACCAAGTGTAAGCGATCCCCGTAGCCGGCGTTGTGCTGCTCCATCATGCTGTCGGTGATGGAATCGTTGTAGCGACGTGGAAGGTAGACGTACAAGTAGTAGTCCTCACCGAGCTGTCCCTCCAACGTGGCCAAGTTGGTCTCGCCGTACTGTGTGTTGATGCGCTCGAGTTGTGCAATTTTATAACGACACTTCGCGGGGATCGGTAATTTTGGTGTACGGCACACCCGGCTTGCAAGAGTTTAAACACGTCTTCAAGTCCACTTTCGAAGCCATACTTTGCTTAAGCACAACCGGTATGGAAGACATAATGCGTTCGAGACACGACAGTCAATACGAAACACGTCCACACGGTACGAGTCGGGGGTTGTGGTGGTGGTGGTGGTGGGGGAAGGATTGTGAAATAGTTTTGGCGCTACACGTCTCCCTGTGGTGGGGACGACGCTGGTGGGGGAGGATTGTGAAATAGTTTTGGCGCCAAACGTCCCCCTGTGGTGCAATAGTTTCTAGAACATTCCATCACCTTTTGTTTGCACACGTGTGCGTGACTAATTCCTGGAATTCTGACCCTCGGTCTATTGTTATTGTTTTGGCGCCAACCGTCTCCCCCTGTTGTGAAATAGTTTCTAGAACATTCCACTGCCTTCTTTGTTCTCACACGTGTGCGTGGTTAATTCTTGGAATCCCGACCCTCGGTCTTTTGTTGTCTCTTTTTTTAGTTCCGTAGCTGAGTGTCTCTACGTGTTCTCGTCTCACCGCTGTTGACGATGATCTTTTGCGTTTCACTGGAGTCGGCTGGGACACAATTATATATTGTTCCTCTGACAGTTTACGCCAAGCCGCTAACGGCATCATTGTTTGTGTTAAACCGTTAATTTTCGGGGCTCCTGTACTTCCATCAACCCACATATTTTGTAAATATTACAATAAAGGTTTCAAATTGTTGTTAATCTCATCATCGGGGTTGAAATAAATACCGCATGTGTATTTCGGAACTCCTCCATCGTATACATGTAACTTCAGTAACATTTTCCCACAATTATCCGGATTCTGTTCTGTGTATTGAAACCCATTATCGATCCAAGTAATTGCTGCTGAATCGTTTGTCAGTCTCACAGTCCATCCGCCTTCTATTGTATTGGAAGTACTGTTGTCGGTTTGTACACTTACGTCATTCGATTTATTTTTTCTTGAAACTCGTTGCTTATCTTGTTCTTGTTGTTGTAATGGAAAAAATATACCGCATTATCGTTGTCACCACCGACACTTGACTGATTCATCGCTTCAAGTTCTTTCATCAGCATCGTCAATGTCACGACACAATAACACCCTTCCTTTACAATTAACATACCACCTTTCTTCTCTTAAAAGCCTTGTCAACCCGTGTCAAACTGATGAATGACTCTCAACATCAAAGAATGTTATTACACAATGGGGGGGGGCTGACGTCATTCATTTGCATGTTAATTAGCTTATTTGCATATTAATTACCTATTTTGCATATTAATTAACTCATTTGCATATTAATTACCTAATTTGCATATTAATTACCTAATTTACATATTAAGTACCTAATTTGCATAATTAGTGACCTAATTTGCATAATTAATAAGATCGTCGTGGGTGGTCTCGGGGGAGGGCACGTGACCTGTGACGTCACAGCTCCTCGCTCCTCCACGCGGTGGGAGCCCCTAGAACCCCCTACTTAGGATTAATAAAACATAACATAGAACAACAGTGCCTGAAAATGTGATCTTAGTTGAGATTCAAGCATTGAAATATTTTTCGTCGAGATTTACATATGGAAATAATTAATAATTTGGTAATTGTTTGATATATCCTCCCACGTTCTAAAATTTTTCATATCGTACACATTAACTTGAAATTGGCAATAGTTGTAGGAAAACATGTTAGGTAAGACTAAATTTACAGTAACAACACAAGAATCGCTGGAAAGTTAATATTTTTGGCCTATTTTGTAATTTTATGTTTTAGAGAGTAGATAGGATCGATTAATATATATCATTTACAAATATACTAGCTTAGGTTGAGCTTAATAATTAGACAAATCCCAAATAAATAACAAGGTTACTAATTTCACCAATTTTTTGTAATTTTATTATTTAAAAAGAACAGGGTAAATAGAAATAATATTTGCCGTTTACCTATGGCTAAAGGCTAATACTACGTCATATCCAAACTATAGGCATATCAGACAATAAGGACCAAAGTTAAATGTTTTGCCTAAATTTACACTTTTTAATTAAAAATATACTGGGTAGATAGGATCACTATATTCCACATACAAGTGCACTTGCTTAGGCCAAAAACAAATACAAATATTAAACAAATCGGACAATAAAGACCAAAGTCAACATTTTTTGCCTATTTTATAATTTGATATTTCAAAATATACAATCTAGATAGAAATAATAAATACCATTCACAAATACACTTGCTTAGGTTAAAAACATACAAAAATATTAGTGAAATCAAACTATAATCATCAAAGTTAAAATGTTTGGCCTATTTTGTAATTTCATTTTTTTAAATATACAGAGTAGATAGGATTAATATTCATCAATTACAAATATATTAGCTTAAGTTAACAACATACATTAAAATTAGACAAATCGGAAAATAAATAGCAAGGTTACTAATTTCACCAATTCTTGTAATTTTATTATTTAAAATATTCAGGCTAAATGAAAAATAATATATGTCGTTTTAACATGCACTTGCTTAATACTAACGTCATATCCAAATTATAGATATATCGGACAGTAAAGACCAACTTTAAATTGTTTGGCTAAATTTAAATTTTTTAAATAAAAAATATAATGGGTAGATAGGATTATTATATGCCATTTACAAGTGCACTTGCTTAGGTTAAAAACATATTCAAATATTGAACAAATCGGACAATAAAGACCAAAGTCAACATTTTTGGCCTTTTAGCGAATTTCCCCTATAGGGAAGAAGCTATTGCCGTAGGTCTCATGGTAAGACCTAAGCTCGGGACCACTATAACTTTTCATTTTGGGGCCCTCAGAAGCAAGAAACACTATTCGTTCGAATTTTTATATATATATATATATTTATATGTGTCTGTTAGCACGATAGCGGCCGCAAAAATGGTCCGATCTTCATGAAATTTGGTACGGACATGTAAAGTGGTAATCAATTGGACGAGTTCGTGAACCAGCCCGATCGGACCACCGGAAGGGGGGGTAAAGGGGGATAAACCCCCCCAAAAATGGGTTTTTAAAGTTTTTTACATAGAAAAATAAAATTTATCGAATTTTTGTAGGCACCATTGAATTTAGCTCAAAAAAACAAACAATTTAGTATTTTGAAACACTGCTCCATGTCCATTGGTTACCGAGATATTGAAAGTGGTAAACACAGTACGTTGTCCCAATGTTAACCTTATGGGAAATAACTAAAATTCTATATCTCGCTTATTTCTCAACATATCTCAATAAAACTTGGTAAATAGCTTCTTCTAGTTCAGATCTACTAAATATTGAATTAAAACCACCCAGTTTTAATATACCTGTAGCAGCACACCTGCATACTCATTCCCCATGTTATTCTTATGGAGCTTACAAACACATGTCAAATCTCGCTATGTAGGATTGAAATATGTTGTTTTGCATTTGAAATTCGCTGAGTATGCAGGTCTGCTGCAACGGGGGTATTTTATAATTTTATATTTCAAAATATACAAGCTAGATAGAAATAATATATACCACTTACAAATACTCTTGCTTAGGTTTACAACATACCCGAGTATTAGTACTAGACAGATCTGTTAAATGAAGACAATAGTTGTATGTTTATCTGTTTTTTTCTAATTTTGTAATTTGAAATATACAGTGAAGATATAAATAATAAATGCCATTTACACATGCATTTACTAGGACAAAACATATCCAAATGTTAAACAGAACGGGCAATAAAGACTTAAGTCATCTAATAAACAAAAACTATACAGGTAACTAGGGCGGGTGGGATTCCCTGGTTCAAGGTCAGGATTAGGCAAATGTCCGAAAACTAATCCCCATAAAAATAACATGGGAAACCCTGCGAAAAGTGATGCCCCCCTCCCCCAGTAGTTTAATACAACTTGTAAGACACTACAAATCCACACGTAGGAAAGACAGTTTCATTCAAATGCCTATTTTTTGTGTAATTTCTAGAGTCTGAGCCTTCTATTTATTTGTTGTATGCGTCTTCTGTTTTATTAGGTTAGGTGTAAGTTTAGTTTATAACTCTTACACTGTTTTCCTGTAGTAAAATTGTGAACAATTTCCGAGATTGCAGGCCCCCAAGTGGTTTTTGGAAGCCAAAAAGTAGGAAAAGTAGGACTTTTTTTAGCAAAAAGTAGGAAAAGTAGGACCTTTTTCAATGTAAACAATCGAACTTTCTTGCTGAATTGTAGTAAGTTTTAGAACAAAGGAACATCACAAAAACCCATAAAATAGTAGTAGGATATTGTTATATGTAACCTAAGAACACAAATCCTGCAAAAGCTTTTAATGAATATCGTTTCACTAAATACAGTAGTGAATATAACTAAAAACAACTCTAAATACAATTACTTTGTATAAAAAAAATCCCCAACCAAATTGGCCAGATAAAGTTTCAGTTGAGATGTTAAAAAATGACTACTGTTAACTTCAATTATAATGAAAGTATAAGGAAATCATTCCCTGATTTACTAATAAACTTAGAGATGTCATAAAAAACTATTGAGGGGAAGTAGCAGTAATGAATGACAGGTTGAATAATGTATAAGTTAATCAGCCCTAACTTGTGTTCTAGTATTTTCTTAAGTAGGAAATTATTTTCTGTTCATGATCAAATGTCAGTTGTATTAAAGCAATTAATATTACAAAATAAAATTATAAAGCTGTTGCTAGTGGCGACTAGTTTTAACTCTTTTGTATCATCATCAGGCCGTTCAAGGGTGTTGTTCTTTTCATTCGAAGATCGTCGTTGGGTTATAAGTACATATGACACACGAACATTAGGAACAACAAACCACGAAACACACTGAATAATTGATAATACTTGAGGAACAAGACAACGAACTTCTTCCAATATGAGCGAGGAAGAAGTCTAGACTAGATTTCTTAGATAATCAAAGTAGTTTTAGTGATTCCCCATGGTAATGCTGATGTAGAACAAGGATTTTCACAAACTACACAATCAATCAATCAATCAATCAATTTCTTTATTCATTGAGTATACATAAAATATACAACTGAATAGTGTCTTATTCTACCAAAAAAGGTTTATTTAATAATTGCTAAACAAAAGGCTATATAAAGTTGAATAGAAAAAGGTCAGGTATGTAAAAAGAGTCTAATAAAATGAAAATACCTATTTTTTAACAATAAGCTCATAAGCTAATAATATATCCAAGAGGAGGTGGCAAAAAACTCATCCCAAGAAAACAAGGATATTTCTATCAAAAAACTTTTAAGTTTAGACTAGACTAACCCCGTGCAGCGTAAAGCACCGCAAAAAAATGATACTTGTTCTATTATTTTCCATTACATAGACACTGGCATAATATAACCTCTAAAAAATTAAACAAATATTATGCTATTTGTTCTGTAATTAGAAACACAACTATACACATTTAATAACCACTGAAATACTTAACTGAAATCAATTACAACATGAACCAAGGAAGTAAGCAGGCGCGAACCCAGGGGGAGATCGAGCTTCTCCCAAACATGCAAAATTTGCAAGAATTGGGATAACACAATTTTTTAAATTGAGGCCAGAAAATCTCTCAATTGTGTATTCTTCGGTAGATTTCATGATTATTTCTTAGAGATTTGGCCATCAAATCTCTTTTATCACCGTTGGTCAATCTCGGTAATTTTCTCGGTGATAATGATTTTTTTCGTGTCCATATAAACAATAGGGAACTCTTCTGAATAGACAGTTTCCATCTCCAATAATGGGAGTTATGTCGAAATATTTATAAGTTGTCATAATCGTAGTTAGTTGTAATCAAGTCATGCTAACCAAACAAAAATTTAACTTAATGATAATCTCAAATATGTTGTTAAAAAATTTAGTTATATGGCTAATCTTCACTATACCGGGTTCCCAGCCTAAGTTTTCCAATAGCTACCATTTTAATTAAAGTATGACTTAAACCTCTTAAGCGGAAACCCATTTTTTTGCTTTTAGGTATGTATTTCAATTTTTGAAATTTCCTTTAATTTTCCAATATGGCGGAAAACTTTATTTTTTCTAATGTAACACCCTGTATTTTATGATGTTTTTTGATTCTACACAGAAAATTTTGAATTGTTAACACTTACATTTCCATAACGTCTGAACCTTTATTTTTACAGACACACGGGTTGTGTTATTTTGTTTGGCATCTTAAGCACTTCAGATCATGAAAGTATTGTCAAAATCGTTTGAGCCGTTTTTGAAAAATTTGGATTTTTGTAGTTTTTATGGGTTTTACGGGGTAAATACCCATAAAAATCTAAAATCAAAAAAGTGAAAAAACATCTGGAGGTATCATGGTTTTTATACCTACATGACAAACTTCATGAAAATCGGACCATTGGTGTCATCTCTAGCTCTAGTTCACATACATCCACACACTCATACCCAAACGCGCACACACGCACACACGCACACACACACGCACACACGCACACACGCACACACGCACACACGCACACACGCACACGCGCACACGCGCATACGCACACACACACACACACACACACACTCACTCACTCACTCACTCACTCACTCACTCACACACGGATGGACAGACACCAATCTGAAAACAACTTTTTTGGATTCGTGGAGCACTAAAACAAATATATCCACTAACAACTCAAATTAAAACATTTTGGCAAAAACAATCCTTTCTCCGAAATCAATATTTTTGGATTCGGGGAACACTAAAAAAATATTTCCTCTAACAACTCAAATCCAAAAATTTTGACAAAAAATACTTTCTCCATGTAAAGGGGTCAGCATAAAAAATAAGGGGTTTCCTCATAATACGTTTACTGTCAGATACGAAATGAAAAAGTTAGCTGGAAAACTTAAGGCTGGATAATCGGTACCTATAAACAATGGTATACCGATGATAAACAAAGGTTAAAATATGTTATTTGTAATGTTCTTTGAAACAAAATTTTACACATTCAATCACCACTAACCTAAAATAAAGTAAAATCACAACATAAACAAACCATGCTATGAAAGTAAAACATGTGTTTTAAAACAAAGCTTTATAATCAGCTGATCTGTGCTGTTATATTCAGTTGATCAGTAAAACCAATACTAATGAATAGAAAATATTTTATATTCCATTTCTAACATATAAAATGAAGGAATATTTAACTTTTCAGGCAAATGGGCATATATAGAGTTAATTACCTTTCATTTAACACAACCTAAATGTAAATCGGTCCCATAGAACTCCAGATCTCACTCAAAATAGGCTTAAAATGTTACCCGTGTTATTGTCTTAAGAGACTTTACTTATCGTTTTTGGACAATTTAGTGGAGTAAAAGCTGAAATCGAAGCAAAATGGGCAAATATAGATACAATTATCTTTTAATTGGTAACAGTCGTGAGTAAATCGGCCCAATAGAACCATATCAGACTCACTGTCATAAGTTCAATTTTTCCCTATGTTAAATCTCCATAAGAAAAGTAAATTTTCCTTTGAACCCAATTAACATAAATTTGTTGAAATGTAGCATTCATCGTAGGGCTCAAAATGACATTCAATATGAGTGTGAATCATCAAAATCGATCTTTTACAATATGCCATTTTAATAAACATTTGGACCATCAACGTTATTGAAATCAGCTGTTTCACATAATTTAAATAGTTATAATACTGAACAATTTAGCAATCAAATCTTATTTTTTATTTCCCTACATAAAACACGTTGAATTACTGTCAAGTCCTTCTTTCTGCAGATCTAAAGGATAATAAATAATGCATACATTTTTATGTATACTGACCATGATAAACCAAATGTTTCTTGAGCGTTTGCTCTTTTCTGTCGTTAGACAAAGTACCTCGTGTCTTCACAATCAGCTGAATGAATGACTGTCAAATTATACCATTGCAAAGGTTTAGAAATGTGGATTTTTTTAGTTTATAAAAAAGCAAGATAACGAAAAAGTAAATAAAACCTGCAAATATAGAAAAGTTGAGCTTTTATTTGATACAAACTGCATAAAAATGGGTCCAGTGGAAGTCTCAGACGAACTGTCCAAAGGAATGGAAAAGTTGATAAAAGTTGATTTTTTCTCCTATGTTAAATCTCCATAAGAAAAGTTTATTTTCCATTTTTGACCCAATTAACATAAATATTTTCAAAATTCAAATAAAACCTGCAAATATAGGGCCAACAACCTTCGTTTTGGTACAACCCGCATGTAAAACGGTCCAGTAGAACGGCCAGGGTCGCTGTCATTAGTTTTACAAAAGTTTTTTAATATATAAGATTTGAACTTTTTGAATTTTTCTTCATATTTAATATTACTAGGTAAATGTTTAATATACTTCTGCCCCACATACGATGGCTTCTTTTCATAAAATTTTAATTGGTGATGGTTTGGAACAGTAAACTTTTTTATTTCTGGTGTTATATGGATGAATTTCCGGTAATGGTTTTTTTCATAATTTGTCACCAATAGAATTGTGTCAAAAATATATTGGCCATACACTGTTAAAATATTTAAATCTTTAAATTTTTCTTTTGTGGATTCATTGTAATCTAATTGTAATATGATCCGATTAGCTTTTTTTTGTTGTTTAAGGATTCTATCCATATTAGCTTTAGATGCTGAACCATAAAAACAAATACCAAAAGATATATGAGAATGAATGTTTGCAAAATATATGTCTCTCAATGTTTTTTGGTTACAGAAAATTGACATTCTTTAAAGGGAATAAAGACCTGAGCTTATTTTTGATACTACTTTATCCACATGTTTGTCCCAACTTAAATGCTCATCAATTGTTAACCCTAAGAATTGTATACAATTTTTTATTTCAATTTCTTGAGAATTGTATATAATCACGGGATCGTTTAACTGTTTATTTTGATGCGTTCTAAATCTCATGATGTTAGTTTTTGGGGATTCAGAATTAAGTTATGTTGTTTTAAATAATATCCAATATTTTCTAACTCAATAAAACTTAATATTTCTACTTGTTGCATTGTATTGGCTGATACTTTAAGATTTGTATCATTTGCATAGAAACAAAGATTATGTTCCAATAAACACTTAAGTGAATTTGGCGTATCATTTGTAGCATAGAAACAAAAGAGGGCCCAAAATTGAACCTTGTGGGATCCCACATTTAATGATTTCTGTTTCTGAGGACACTTTAAGAGTTTTGCTCTCCTGTGTTAAATGTGTAATTTCCACAAATTGAGATCGGTTTTGAAGATAAGATTCAAACCATTTCATCGATGTTTCCGATATACCTATGATTTTTAATTTACTTATCAATATTTGGTGGTTGACACTATCAAATGCCTTTGACAGGTCCATAAAAATTCCAATTGTATACTACCCCTTGTCCACTGATTCTGTTAAAGATTCAATGAAAGATAATGCTGTTGTTATTACAGATCTATTAGACCTAAACCCGTGCTGCGAATTGTTGATTAAATTAGAATCTTCAAGGTACTTTAATAATTGATTATAAACAATCTTTTCATAAATTTTTGATAAAGCTGGAAGAATAGATATTGGTCGGTAGTTTGACACACTTTTTGACAGGCGCAAAAATATCTTTATCAGCTGCCTAAATTAGTGCTCTGCAATCAATAAAGGATGGACTTGAACAGTATGACAAAAATGTCATTTGGTCTAAATCACAAAAGACAATGGTGCTAAAGCATATAAGGGACTATTTAAGAACTCTAGTCTAGACTTCTTCCTCGCTCATATTGGGTTGCGTGTCTGTTCCTCGAGTATTATTAATTGTTTAGTGTGTTTCGTTGTACATAATGTTCGTGTCTGTCTGTACAGATATCATATGTACTTTTAAACCAACGACGATCTTCAAATGAAGAGAAAAACAGTGCTATAAGTGTTGCAGTACTATATTTTGAAAGATTTTTTTCTTACAATCCATAAGACTGGTACTTAAGAAATATGATATATAAATTTTGAAATTAGCAAATAAATATTCAATCATATAACTTTTTCACTAAAAATATAGACAAAACAGCGGCGGAAGATAAATTTGTCGATTTCATTAACAGTGCGAATTAGCGTAGTTTTCGTGCAAAATCAACAAAAAAATTAAGAAAAAGTAGGAAAGTAGGACAAGTTTGTCAAAAGTAGGACTTTTCCTACTGTCTTACTAAAAAGTAGGAAAAGTAGGACGACTTGGAGGCCTGAGATTGGTCTCACTTGCATGGAAACTCGTAATGAAAAGCCATTACCCTCCGGTCCCCTCCCTCCCATAGACCCCTCCCTTAACCATTTTCCCTCAAGTGTAAATTTTAATAATAAAATATTGTAATACCATCAACAGACCGTCAATAAGCATCATCGCAAGGCTAAGATGGAAGAGTAGTTGAAGGGTTGTTGGCGTTGAAGTTGATGAATTATGAGACGTACTGCAGTTAATAAATTGTTTTAAATTGAGCTCCTAGTTGAGCCGAGCAGGGAGCGCCATCTGTTTGTGAAGGTGGTAAAACATTCTGACAGAACGACAAATGGTCTAGCGATCTACATTGCCGTCAGAACGTCACAATCCTGTAAGCAATCTGCTTTGCGGCAGAACGACACTGGCTAGAGGCGCGGCGGTTTCGCAGCGGCGAACGCTGGAACTACTAGCCGATGTTCCGTCATCCCTTGGTAGAAAAGTGATTCTGTCGTTGCCAGGTAACGCTAACTAGGAAGCTGGGGCTACAGACCTTCAATAAAGTGAAGTACTCACAGCCAAAGATTGTCGTACCACCTTAACCGTGATATCTATCAGTTATTTATCTGCACGTAGCATTTGATTTGAAGCTCTTACAAAAATATATATATATATATATATATATATATACTGTAATGCAATTTGGATTTTATGGCCGGATCTATGGAAAAAGTAAAAAAAACATTCATTTGGGAGTTGTATTTAACACTTTCAGCCGAATAATTCACTTATCTTAGACAAGATAAGAAACATTGATTTTCCTCAAGTACCAAATTACTCCTTGTTTACTACTACCTACCTGTGATAAGGGAGTAAAAAAGTGAACCCATGGTGAGAGTACAGTCTCTAACCTCCTTGGTGGGAATTCAATATCGTCGGACAAGGGCAGATTTGACTTGCACTATCATTTGACGAAAAATTTGCCACATAAGGCCCTAAGAGAGCAAAGTAGAAACGAGAAATGCCGAACGCACCAGTATGGCCTGGATTCGCCCTTTTTCGACAATATCGAACTCCCACCATAGGCTAACTTTACTCCCTCATCATAAATAGTACAGTTATCCAGGAGTAATTTAGTAAACGCGAGGGAAATTATTATTTCCCATGTTGTCTAGGAAATTAAAACAAAAGATTGTTGCAAAAATCAGCTCTAAGGCCCGAATTATACACGGACACAGCGTCCCAGAGGCTGGGACGCTAGCTTCTCTGGACACTCGTTTAGCATTGATCAAATGGGAGTGTCCCGTGAGCTATTATACATGGACACAGTTTGCTCGGACGCAGGTCTGCGTCTCGGCAGCTGGGCCGCCAGCGTCTCTAGTCAAAATTAACATTGAATCTTATAGGAACGTCCCGCAAGTCATTATACACGGACACACGGTGTCCCGGACACAGACTGTAGCGTAACGCCCGAGGACTGTCACTGTGATGAAAAATATCTACATCACCATTTAATGAGATAACATAATTGTAATTATGGATCATGGTATTCAGAGTAGTATTAATCATATAATTTGCTCGATAGTTCCTTATAAAAATAAACTATTCAACCTCCTACTGAATAGAGGTATCTACTTTCTGAAGGGTATTAATATCAATCATCTAATACTTGTCCTAAAACTATTTTGTTTAAGTTTAAAACGAAAGCTAATTTTATTCTTGAATTTAAACTTTGAACTTGAATTATAGCTAACTTCAAACGTGTAAAAGTTATTCTTATAAAACAAGTAGCGTAAAACCGCTTTTGAACTTTCTCTAACTGTGCAAATATACAACTTAAAGTTGAAAAAAATTGTGCATCAAAGAAGACAGCTACAAAAGATAAAAAGGAAATTTTTCCTCAAACTGCAAAAATTAATTTTTTAAATTAACCGAAGATTTTATTTGTGAAATGGAAAAATATCCATGTAACGAAATAATATTCATGGTCACGACTGAGTGATTTGGTGGTGAGGCAGTGCCGATGCGGTGTCCCTGCAGCGTCCCGGCTGTGTCCGAGCCGCTAGACAGCTTCCTGGACACTTCCGGGACGCAGGCGGGACGTCGGCGGCCCAGCCGCTTGGGACGCTGAGTGTCCGTGTATATATAATTCGGGCCTAATGGTGTAAGAATGTTGCAACTATGTGGATTGCAGGTGCAAACAGCAGAGAAGAAAATGGGCATTAAGTTGTACAATTTTATGTTTCATGTTAGTGAAATAGTTGTTATTCATTGTATATTAAATAATGCTGGCGCGGCCCGGGTAAAAATGTGTGTGAAATACGAGAGATCGCTCTTGGCAAACCCTTCGCCCTCCGCTTCCCTCGGGAGAAACTTTTAAACAATTTAACTCTCTTAATTCAACAATTACTATTATTATAGAATGAATAGTACATTAATTTATTTTTATTTATTTAATCTATGCTATTATCTTGCAAAATGAGCATGGGGTATAATATCCTATTCATATTATCATCTAAAATGGTAAGCTGTGGAAGTATATAGAAAAAGTACCTATCGCATTACTTGAAGAACACAGCCCATAACCACATTTTAACCACAATCGTAGTCTTTGATACAGAATTGTCTTGACACGTCATTTTCATATCAAGGCGATATTTTAACAGACCCTTTTTAACATTCCTGTATATCTGACTGTATTCTCTTCAGCATAATAGTAAGTGTATAAATTTAATGGACTGGGTTTTTTTCAATAATACACTCTTCTAATGTCCGTTTTCACGACTAGTTTCTTTATGATATTATCATATTAATCATCAGCGGTATTAACATCACTATCAGAACAGTACATCAGAGGCAATAGGTAGGCTACTGAAGTATATCATTATATCTTGGTTGATTCTTATAAATATATTCACCTAATAGGCTTTATATTCACCGAAAAAAAATAGATATATATATATTCAACTAAAAACTCGAGTTTATAAACAATGGTAACTCTCTCCTCTTGAGAAAACATAACATTAAAAACAAACGTCAACGTCTCTTTATGAATCATGTCAGCCGATGTAATGAATAAATCAAACAGCTGTCTGATTCAAACCAATCGATTTGCCGGTATAAATAACTTGCCGGAATTTTACAGCCTTACACATCAGCACCCTTATATACCCCCCCCCCCCAGGGGGTAACCTTTTTAGGTAATCCTTATACATCATAAATTTATATTTTTTACCGTTATAACCCAGTGCTGTTATGATTCTTTCCTTTTGATTTATCTCTACGCGAGCAACAATACGAATAGCGCCGCCGCAGCAAACACGGTGATTAGTGATTCCATTTTGGCCGAGATTCAAATTTGGAAAGAAAGAGGGAGTGGGGAGCCACAAGTCGGGCGTTGCCAACTCAAAACAGCGCTTGGGAGGAGGAGAGTCTATGGAACAAATGCTTCAAAATGTTGAAAAAATTATCATAATTCCTTTTTTTTACAGAATCCCACCTGTATTTTCACTCTATGATTCACATTAAATGAACGTGTGTCTAGTTTGAAACTCACGCCATTAAAAACCATAGAAATATTTTTCATGACTTATTAAGTATCCATGGTCGAGTAAAAACTTAGAGAAATATCAATATTCGATAATAAGTCTGTTTGGTAAGTTATAGTAAATCTGAAATAAATCATAACAACTACCACTAAGACCAAAATTAGGACAGTAGCGCGAAAAATAAAAAAATTAGCAAAAACAACATGAAATATAACTCGCCTCCGTAGTAATAACTCGCGTCGCTATAATAATGTGTTACATAACGACGAAACACTAGGTTTATTATTTAACACGAATATTATTTAACACGTCATATTGAAACGTTCAAACGTTCCAAATACGATCCACAGATAAAAATATAGATGATATATCTATATCTTTCTCTGTGATACGATCACAATATGGTAATCATTAAAACACCCAAAAAAATGAATACAAACGCTAATAGGTAAAACAATTTACTGAAACACTTAATCTGTTTATTAATACGATACCTCGTCAATTAGTTGTGTAGGTTGTAGGTATGCAATCACCTTGTCAGCTCACTTTTGCTTTTATGCGCGATAAAAACTTCCCAGATTTCTTGATTAAGATTTATTTGAAATTCCGGTAAGATTAAAAAGTAGGCTAATGGAGCAAAAAAGAGGTGTAACTTTTAAATGAAAATGAAACAAAAAGTTCTTTAGCCAGGCAAAGTTAGGGCCACAAGTTCCCTATCTTACACTGATCCCACCTTAACATATGAAGAAGTCATATAAGTTTCATTTAACTAAACTGTGTATACAATACCCCCGTTGCAGCAGACCTGCATACTCAGCGAATTTCAAATGCAAAACAACATATTTCAATCAAACAGCAAGATTTGACATGTTTTGGTAAGCTCCGAATAACATGGGAATGAGTATGCAGGTTTGCTGCTACAGGTATATTAAAACTGGGTGGTTTTAATTCAATATTTAGTAGATCTGAACTAGAAGAAGCTATTTACCAAGTTTTAACAAGATATGTTGAGAAATAACCGAGATATAGAATTTTACTTATTTCCCATAAGGTTAACATTGGGACAACGTACTGTGTTTACCACTTTCAATATCTCGGTAACCAATGGACATAGAGCAGTGATTCAAAATACTTGTTTTTTTTTTAGCTGAATTCAATGGTGCCCATAAAAATTCGAGAAATTTTATTTTTCTATGTAAAAAACTCAAAAAACCCCATTTTTGGGGGGGTTTATTACCCTTTCCCCCCCTTACGGTGGTCCGATCAGGCTGATTCACGAACTCGTCCAATTGATTACCACTTTACATGTCCGTACCAAATTTCATAAAGATCGGACCATTTTTGCGGCCGCTATCGTGCTCACAGACATATATATATATATATATATATATATATATATATATATATATATATATATATATATATATATATATATATGTGTATATAAAAATTCGAACGAATAGTGTTTTTTGCTTCTGGGGGCCCCAAAATGAAAAGTTATAGTGGTCCCGAGCTTAGGTCTTACCATGAGACCTATGGTAATAGCTTCTTCCCTGTAGGGGAAATTCGCTAAAACGTAATCTATATGCAACAAAGCTAAAAACAAAATCTATATATTTCACTCATTCACTTAAACACTCATTTGTCAGAAACACCACTCAAACAAACCACCTAGGACATCCGGAGATTTTTAACGCATAGATGAAATTAAATCAGCCTACGACTGCATCAGCAATGAAAAGAGCATGTTATTAAGTTTCATTTTCACAGAGTTTGTTTGGTCTTGACTGCTCGTCAAGCCTACACAGACATGATCTTAATGACAACTGCAAATACCCCCGTTGCAGCAGACCTGCATATTCAGCGAATTTCCTATGCATAGAATCATAACACAACATATGCGATATACATAAAACTTTTTATTTCCTCTATAAGGATAACACGAGGAATGAGTATGCAGGTCTGCTGAAACAGGCATGGAAAAATTTGGCGGTTTCAAATCAATATCTGAGCTGTAAGAAGCCATATACCAAGTTTTATCAAGATATGTTGAGGAATAAGCGAAATATATTATAGGCTTACTAGACGTCAGGGATTTCCCCGGACAGTCCGGGTTTCAGTCTTACGTCCGTCCGGGGAAACGTCCGGGGTTGAATTTTGTCCGGGGTTTTAGTCAGCCTGCGTGAAAAGAGAGGAAAACGCCGAAATAAATGAATTGGTAATTGGTTTTGAGCAGTTTTTAAGAAAGTTTATACAAAACAAAAGAAATTTCAAACGAAACGAAGGGATATTTTATGGTTTCACCAGGTATCACACTAAAAGGGGCTCGGCAGGCAACGGGCTAATTCGTTGCGCGACATCGGCTCAACTGCGTCTTCTGCTTGATCACAAGGCCTACATCATATTTTTTGCCAATCAGTATTCCAGAAACGATAATGCCGCACAAAAACGGCAGCAAAGTAGCCCGTCTGCCGAGACCTTTAGAATTACACCGAACCAAACTTTACCACACCATTTCTTTTCCCTTGTCCTCCACTTCTCTCCCCCCTTTCTTTTGATGTCCGGGGTTGGCCCTGAAAATTTATGGTAAGCCTTAATATAGATTTTTCTTATTTCCCATCAGGATAACATAGGGACATGTACTGTGTTTACCGCTTTCAATATCTCGGTAACTAATGGCCATAGAGCGGTGATTCAAGAGACCAAATTTGTTTTTTAAGCTGAATTCAATGGTGCAATCAAAAAATTATTAATTTCATTTTTCTGTGTAAAAAACTCCAAAAACCCGTTTTGGGGAGTTATCCCCCTTTACCCCCCCTTTCGGTGGTCCGATCAGGCTGGTTTACGAACTCGTCCGAGTGATTACCACTTTACCCGTCTGTACCAAATTCGCTAAAAAATAAGAAAACTCATGATGTTTATGTCTAATAAACTCAGGCTATTAGTAAAATTTCTTCTTTTAAATCATGTAAGTACTTTTAGCGAATTTCCCCTATAGGGAAGAAGCTATTACCGTAGGTCTCATAGTAAGACCTAAGCCCAAGACCATTATAACTTTTCGTTTTGGGGCCCCCAGAAGCAAAAAACACCATTTGTTAAAATTTCTAGGTGTGTGTGTGTGTGTGTGTGTGTGTGTGTGTGTGTGTGTGTTTAAGCACGATAACTCGCGTAAAAATGGTCCGATCTTAATGACATTTGGCATGGATGTGTAAAGTAGTAATTATTCGGACGAGTTCGTAATCCAGCCCATCGGACTATCGGAAGGGGGGGGTAAAGGGGGGTAAACCCCGCCAAAATGGGTTTTTTGAGTTTTTTACATAGAAAATTAAAAATAAACCAATTTTTGTTGACATCATTGAATTCAGCTCAAAAAAACAAACAGTTTAGTATTTTGAATCATTGCTTTATGTCCATTAGTTACCGAGATATTGAAAGTGGTAAACACAGTACGATGTTCCAATGTTAACCTTATGGAAATAAGTAAAATTCTGTATCTCGCTTATTTCTCAACATATCTCGATAAAACTTGGTAAATGGCTTCTTCTACTTCAGACCTACTAAATATTGAATTAAAACCACTCAGTTTTAATATACCCGTAGCAGCAAACCTGCATACTCATTCCCCATGTTATTCTTATGGAGCTTACAAAAACATGTCAAATCTCGCTATGTTGGATTGAAATATGTTGTTTTGCACTTGAAATTCGCTGAGTATGCAAGTCTGCTGCAACGGGGGTATTATTTGTAGTTTGCTGTAACTATTGAAATCATGTTTGTGACAGCTGGTCGAGCAGCCAAATCAACAAAATGAATCAGTATGACTAAATAATCACGTAGAAATTAATCTTGATATATGCTCTTTCCATTGCTGTAGTCGTCAATAAATTTTATCAACTAGTTTATCAATGACAATTCTATAATTTTGCACCACTAATTTTGAATCACACTTTAACTGTATAATGAAACAACGAGGAAGAGTCGTCCTTATTCAAGCAAAAGGTCGATATTTATATTTCCGACAGCCGACTCAACAAGAGCTGGCCGCGTTAAGTCTACAGGTGCACACATCGAGGCATTCATTATCACGTGCACTATCGACCACCGAGCAATCGATAGCTCTGCAGGGATTGGTCGATATATCGATCTTTCCCTACGCACTATCACCATGTTCCCGGCGTAATTACATGTTTCACAGGTCCTCTCACATTGCACAACGCACTATCAATAATATGTTCGCGGGATAATTAGATGTTTCAAAGGTCCTTTGACATTGCACAACACACAATCAACATGTTCAAGGGATAATTAGATGTTTCAAAGGTCCTAACGCACTATCAACATGTTCGCGGGATAATTAGATGTTTCAAAGGTCCTTTGACATTGCACAACGCACTATCAACATGTTCGCGGGATAATTAGATGTTTCAAAGGTCCTTTGACATTACACAACGCAACATGTTCGCACTATCAAAATGTTCGCGGGATAGTTAGATGTTTCAAGGGTCCTTTGACGACTGACTTTTCTCAAACTAAGTTGTAGGGATAGTAAGTATGTTTCGAAAGTTGATTTAGGGAACTAGTAGTAGGGATAGTAGGGAAAATAACACATTGACGTTCCCTTAAATTATTTATATCTTCAGGTGCTTGGTATTTTTCAGAAATAACGTTTATCTATTTCCTTAACAAACTCCTCCTTAGCCTATACCCTAGATATTCCTCAAAATATATATAAATTTTTCTAGAAGCCAACTTATTTTTCATTCCCCAATCAAGCTTTTCAACAATCTCCCATCATTAAACTTACTAAAAATTAAACAAACACCATTAAATTTTTAAAAAGTTAAAAATCTTATATAAATATTAGGGTTTAGAAGAATGTTATTCCAAGAAAATCTATTATTATGGCTGTATTTATTTGTATATATATCAATTATATGGAATATACCGTTGACTATTGTTATGCACTTCGTTGTTTTTTTACAATAACGCTATTTGGTTTTGAGTAAACCCGATAAGATAAGAATTGATGACGAATCTAGGAGTTTAACAACAATACGATAAAATTGATAATTCATATAGTTTTTAACCAGCGAAATCACACTTAAGGACAGTAAATCGTATACCATTTAACTTATAAAACTTACTATAAAACTAAAGCATACGCAATAATACTTTATAACAGATAAGATACCTTTAACACGCATTCATTCCCGTATTATTAAAATATTATAATGTCGAGTCCTCTCGTTAGGCCTACTGAGGAAGTTCATCCCGCCAACAAAAAACATTCAACATTGATTTAACTTTATAACTTGAAACTTATATAAACTCCAGCAAACAGTACATGTACTGTTTAACCTACGATTTGAGTTTTTAAACAAAACGTGTCGTATCCAAAGTGTCAAAGAACATTTCAGCTTGAACTTGCAAACAAATCTAAAATAAAAATTATAAATATACACATAGAGCCACCATAACAAATTTTCAATAAAATGAAATGTTACTAAGACGAGTTATGTATCCCAAATCGGTATAAGTAAACAGATCCCAAGCACCATCGTTTAGCTGCCGTTTTCACACTACGTTTAACCTCACCGATATTACTTAAACGTCATTCTTTGAATTGACTGACAAGCTTAACATTCAATTTCAAACCAAAGTTTATTAATAGATTTAAAAAATATTGTTAAAGTTTGGTAGGTGAGTGATGTCACACAGTGTATCACCTCTAAACATTGATTTTAAGTGATTCGTTACTGTATTAAGACTTTTGTATCATAGCTAGTTCTTTAAACCTACTTTAGATTAAATAAAACATAATTGAAGTATTTCTTCTGAACTTCAGGTTTTCATATACACATGTACAATGATGAAACATCTCTTAAAACTGATATTAACTCAAGAGTGGACACAAAGACCTAAGTAACTGCTAAACAAAATTCAATATTGATTTGTCAAACTAATGAGGAAAACGCGTAGATTTTCCGAATTTCTTCAAAGTTAACGATTACGTTTAGGACTAACCCCAAAAATATAGCGAAGGCTCAACCAATATATCTTTAAAATATTTCGGCGAAACTTTAGAATCCGCCTCCAGCGTTAAAATCGAAATAATTTAAAATCTATATTTATTTTTAGATATTTACAATCGCGTTTATGTTAACCAAAACATTTTGATACTATCATCGAAACAATAATTTAAAGCATAGATGTTTATATGCATGATAGTTTAGTAACTAAACAATAATTCTAACAGCTTTAATCGGAATAAAATATTAAAGATCAAAAGCAATGGTTACAATTACTGTGTATGTAGGCCTACATAAACTTTAGATGCACCTTCTAAACATTGAGAAAATACAATACACTCAAAGTATCTCTCACCGATTGTATGTCGTCGGTGTACGACACTTCGGTACTACTGACGCATAAAATTGCCTAGGTACGAGTCAAACATGTCCTTCCGTCTATTGTATCGTAGAAACAATTAAAAACTGGAATTTTTGAACCAGGTAACCCTTGTTTTTTATGAAATGCTAGACGTGACTTACCTGCAATTGGGTATAAACTTTATGGCCCCACATATAAGTTAACTTCAATATTACTCGACTACATATTGGAATATTCTAATCATTTACCTATTTAACCAAATCCACGTTGGTTACACTGCCAAATATATCCATCACTTGTATCACGTTTCATTACTATAATCATCGTAAACACCACATGAAACTGAATTAGTTAACAAAGCAAATTTTTGCAATCCATGACTGAGTGACTATAGGTTTGTGAGTTTCTCTAATTATTGTAATAGGATGGTTAAAGAACTGAAACCGCCATTTTAATAAACTGTTAAATCAGTAACCTATATTGTTTATTTCAAATAATTTTCACATTAATAACAATAAAACATATGTTTTTAAAGGATTATTCATACCAAATCGAAAAATATAGATTCTTAACTTCGATTGCAACGGTGGAGACGGATTCTAAAATTTAGCCATGAAATCCGATCAGTAAAGATTAGCAGCTCTTGATTTTAGGATAATAGCAACAACATCTGTCATCAATTGATACATTTTGGAGTGTAATCGGGAGCAAACTTACGATATAGGGTAAACTTATTTGATAATTTCACAAAAAAACTTATAAATGAAACTCGCCTTCGGCTCGCTAGGGGCTCCGCCCCCAGGCCCCTTTAAAGGGTTTCGCACCAGAGTGGAGAGTGTGTATTGAGAAGTCACAAAACGAATAAACTGTTTGCAAATCCTCAGCAATCCTCCCCTGGCCCCCTTAAAGGGTTAAGCCCCAAAGCGGAGAGTTTATATTGAAATAAACAAAATGAATAAACTGTTTACAAATGCTCAGCAAAATGAATTATTACTAGTTTTTGGAGATGAATAGTTTCAATGGGGTTCATGGTAGGGGGGGGGGGTGATTATTACTGAAATGATTCATTAAATTTATGGAAATGCAAATAGGTTGCCTTTGCCCCAGGCCCCCTTGTTTGTCTTTGCCCTAAAGCAGGGGGTGTGTATTGAAAAATTCACAAAATTTCGAATAAACTCATTACAAATCCTCAGCAAAATATATCATTGTAGTGTTTGGGAGGGCAGTTAGTGGAGGGTAGTTAGAGGGTTACTTTAGGGGGGTTTTAGCGGAGAGGGTGAGGTTAGTTTTTCGTTGTGAAAAAGGATTGGTGGAGACTGGGGGTGAGGGGGTGAGGCAAAAGAATTTGTTTAGAAACAACAATGCCGTAATTTGAAGAATGCATTGTTTGATATTTGTAGTCACATTTAGGGGTTGATAGATTTTAAAAATTACGACTGACTTCGGTTGACCATGGAGGTTGACACTGACGAGCCCCTTGTCAAAAATTGAGTCTTTCAGTAATGAATAAATTAGCAAAAATACCACGAGTCAAATAGTAAATTTAATTAAAGTTCAACTTGAAACGACTTTTTAGGGGTATAAATAGGGTAAAAAATGCAAGTTACCCATAATAAACCGGAAAAGTCAAACTCACTATTTCTGTGTCAATAATTCGGCATCCCTTGCCAAAAATAAATTTGACAACAAATAAAAACCACGAGGAAAATTTAAAATTCTGCGAAAGTTTAACTTTTGAGGACTATTTTAGGGGTTGAAACGGAATGAATATTGCGAATGACCCCTGATAAAAATAAAAAACCAAAACGACTATCTCAGTGTGAAAATAGAGGTTTATAAGCTGAAAATAAATATTAAAAAATCATCAAATCCCGAAATAAACTGAAATTATATAAGAATTTTAAATTTAATGGTCATTTTGGGGGTGAAGCAGATAAGATAAAGCAAAATACATATGCCCAAAAATGTAGGAAATTTAATTTCAACTGAGGAAATAACCTTTGTTTCTGAACAGAACCTTTAGTTTAGCTGCTAGCGGCAGAAAAGAAAAAGTACTTTAATCTAAATTCAAGTTTTCCCCGTTTCATTCCCTCTTGGGGGGGGAGGGGGTTGAAATTGTTTGTTTTGAGAATTTTATATTTAGAGTGACCACCTAATATATATTCCTGCAAATTTACAGGGGCCTAAGTAGTATATCAAGTAGTCTGGTGCTGGAAAACCTAGGGAAGATCTACGAAAAATGAAAAATCTAGAGCAATCTAAGGGTGAAGGAGACGAGATAGGGCAAAAAGTCATAGGAACAAAGTTGTAGATCGTGAAAAATCCGTAACACGTGGTGCAGTCCGTTTTTCAATAGGACTTCTAGTTTAGCCGCTACAGCCAAAAAACGAAAAGTACTTTTTTCGTTATTAAAATTTTCCCTCGTTTTTCCCCCCTTTGGGGGGGTTGGGGGTGGAAATGTTTTATTTTGAGACTTTTCCCTGGGGTTTGACCACAGAAGGAATATTCTTGCGAAATTTAAAGTTTCCAGCTCAATGGGAAGTTGAATAGAATTTGTATACCTCAGTCAGTTACACAAGCGGCTGTATAGTTATTCCGCCCCCAGGCCCCCATCTCTGAGTCTCTTGGAGAGAGATTTTAATATTAAAAAGTAACATAGCAAATTTAATCTATTTGTTTGCGTACAAAGTCACGATACCAGGTATATCCGGTCGTGGTCAGGAGGGGGTTTGGATATTAAAAGTTAAAAGACAAAATTAATTAAACAGTCTGCAAATACTTAGGTCAAGATGTCATTAATAGTTTAGGGGGGGGAGTTAGTTTTGGGGGTGTTTTGGTCGTGGGGGGCTGATTGGCTTTTAAAGGGCGAGTGTTGGTAAGAGAATGAGGTTCAGGGGTGGTTGGTTTTGGGGTTCTTTTGTTTCGGAAAGGGTTGATGGGTTTCGGGTTGAGGTAAACGTATATCATAAAAAAATTACCAGAGTTGACGATAGTATAAAAACCGTGACACATGGCAAAGCCCATTTTACGGTAGGACCATTCTAGACCAGTCATTTTAAATATTTTTCAAAAAAACGGGTAACCAAGTGGGACTTTTTACCATATGTTCCTTGATATGTTACCTTTGAAACTCCATCACTTTTTCGAAAATAAAACATGTGCTCAAGCCGCCATCTGGGAAAATGGCGGCCAAAATATAGTTTTTGAGCTATATCATTATAACTATTAAGTTTAGAAAACGACTTCTTATACAAAAGTTGCTTGGTTTGAAAAGGCCTATAACTTTAATATTTAATGTATTGTTGTACTACAATTGATAAAGCCGCCATATTGGAAAATGGCTGCCAAAAAATATTTTTTGGCTGGTGCAGCTTAATTATCAATCCTACTAAAAAGGTTACCGAAGAGAAGCCGCAGAGACTTTGATAATCTACCACTTTTATATTTACTTTGTTATTGTAAACTCATAGCAAATTTAATTTATTTGTTTGCGTACAAAGTCACGATACCGGGTATATCCGGTCGTGGTCAGGAGGGGGTTTGGATATTAAAAGTTAAAAGACAAAATTAATTAAATAGTCTGCAAATACTTAGGTCAAGATGTCATTAATAGTTTAGGGGGGGAAGTTAGTTTTGGGGGTGTTTTGGCTGTGGGGGGCTGATTGGCTTTTAAAGGGCGAGTGTTGGTAAGAGAATGAGGTTAAGGGGTAGTTGGTTTTGGGGGTTTTTTGTTTCGGTAAGGGTTGATGGGTTTCGGGTTGAGGTAAACGTATATCATTAAAAAATTACCAGAGTTGACGATAGTATAAAAACCGTGACACATGGCGAAGCCCATTTTACGGTAGGACCATTCACTAGATTTCTGAAAAGCAGTTTTAACGATTTTATGAATATTTTTTGACGGGGTTCAATTTAAAAATACGGGTTTTGATAACTAAACCCTCAGTTTTAAGCAATGAGGAGAGTGCATGCCACATTTCAGGTTCCTAGCTCGATCAAAAGTCATACATATACTGATTGCAAATTATTAGGGGTCTAGGTAATATATGAAGGTGATACGGAATACATTACCTAGAGGAAATCGCTGAAATTTAGCAAATTTCTAAGGTTTTTAACTTCATATGCATTTCAATACTAAGAAAGTTATATTATTGGTGATTTTTAACTTTTATGATGTAGAGATTATTTGTACCAAATGCCAGCCCTCTACGTATAATAATAAATCTATTGGAGCTGACGACATCGGGGTTATATTCGAAAATTGAAAGTTCCAGAACTACCTAAGGTTGAAGGAGGCGAGGTAGAGCAAAATATTAAGGGACTTAAGTTGCAGATTGTAAAAATACGTTGCATACTATGCAGTCTGTTTTCCGATAGGACCATCCGTTCGGCCACTAGAGCTCAAAATAACTTTTCTTTAAAATAGATTTTTTTGCAATTTTTATAATTTTGTTGAGGAGGATAAAATAAGAAAATGGCGAGTTTTGACAGTTATTTCTGTAAATTGACCTTCCAAAGAATATTCGTGCCAAAATTCAATTTTCTAGCTCATCGGGAAGTATGGTTTGGACCGGAATGAAATACCTCGAGAAAATCACTGACATTTGGCGAGTTTTGAAGGTTTTTTTACTTAATATGCATTTTAATATTACAAATTAGTTATCCTATTCGTGATTTGTAACATACATGCTATAGAGATGATGTGTGCCAAATTTCAGCCCTCTAAGTGTAATATTAAATCTACTGGAGCTTAAAAACCTTGGGAAATCTTCGAAAATAAAAAGTTCTAGAGCTACCTAAGGGTGAAGGAGACGAGATAGGGCTAAAAGTCATAGGACCAAAGTTGTAGATCGTTGAAAATCCGTGGCACGTGGTGCAGTCAGTTTTTCGATACGACCTCTAGTTTAGCCGCTACAGCCCTAAAACAAAAATTGCTATTTTTGAGATTTAAGTTTCCCTCCCTTCAGGGGGGTCGGGGGTGGAAATGTTTTGTTTTGAGACTTTTCCCTGGGGTTTGACCATCCAAGGAATATTCGTGCCAAATTTCAAGTTTCTAGCTCATCGGGAAGTCTATTAGAATTTGTATCCCTGAGTCAGTGAGTGAGTGAGTTACACATGCGGCTGTATAATATATAGACTCGCCTTCGGCTCGCCCCCAGGCCCCCTACTGTGGGTCCTTTGGTGAGGGATTTTTGTATTGAAAATTCATATGACAAAATTAGTATATTTGTTAACATACAAAGTCACCATACCAGGTCTCTCCAGTCGTGGTCAGC
>JAQJVK010000017.1:4844801-4924463 GCA_035578135.1 Flexamia atlantica | reverse complement strand
CTCGCCTTCGGCTCGCTGGGGGCTCCGCCCCCAGGCCCCCTACTGTGAGTTCTTTGGAGAGGAATTTTAATATTGTAAAGTCACATAGAAATATTAATTTATTTGTTTACGTACAAAGTCACCATACCTGGTATCTCCGGTCGTATTCAGGGGGGGGGTTTGGGTATAAAAATCTAGACAAAATTAATTAAACAGTCTACAACTACTCTGTACAAGATATTAGTAGTTTTGGGACGTAGTTGGTTTTGGGACGTATTTGGTTTTGGGGGGTTTTATGTGGGAGGTTAGTTGGCTTATAAGGGGCAAGTGTTGGTAAGACATGAAGGTTAGGAAAAAATGAAGGAGTTGTAGTGAAAGGAGTTGTAATTTGTGTAATGAAAAGTCACAATATGAATTAAGCCTTTACAAATCCTAGCAACATTTATCGTTTGGGGGGGCAGTTGGTGGGGGAGAGGGGAGTATTTAGTGGAGGGATTTATGATGGAGGGGTTTGGGCTTTTTTGTTGGGAAAGGGTAGGAGGGTCTCGGGTTGAGGTAAACTTATTTCTTAAAAAATACAGGTGAAAATTAATTTAATTGTTTACAAATTCTCAGCACAAGGTATTTTGGGTTTGTTCAAGGGGTCAAGAGATATTGGTGGTAGGGGTTTTATGGCTTTAGGGGACGATTATTTGAAAGAAGAGAGGGTTGGTGGGCTCAAGGCGTAAGCCAAATTATTTATTTAAAAATAATATTGCCAAACATATGAAAAATGCTTAATTTGTTACGTTTATTGGTCAGTTTCGGGGTTGAAAGGGTTTAGAGCTATCTGAGGGCGAAAGACACAAGACAGGGCACAAAATCGAGTCATATACATACTGATTGCAAATTATCAGGAGTCTAGGTAGTGTATCAGGGTTATACGAAATACATTACCTCGAGAAAATTGCTGGAATTTGGCGAATTCCGAAGATTTTTTTAAGTTTATATGCATTTCAATACCAATAAAAGCTATATTATTTGCGGTTTGTAACATTTATGCTGTAGAGATGATTTGAACAAAATTCCAGCCCTCTATGTATAATAATAAATCTCCTGGAGCTGAAAAACGTCGGGGTAATCTTAGAAAATTGAAAGTTCTAGAGCAACCTAAGGGTGAAGGAGGCGAGATAGGGCAAAAAGTCACAGGACCAATGTTGTAGATCGTGAAAAATCCGCGGGGCACTCAGCAGTCCGTTTTTCGATAGGGCCATCCGTTTGGCCACTAGAGCTCAAAAACCTCTGCTTTAAAAATAGCTTTTGTTAGCGAATTTTGTAATTTTTTTGGGGGGTTTAAATAAAAAAATTATGAGTTTTAATAATTTTCCCTAGATGCTGACCCTCCAAGAAATATTCGTGCTAAAATTCAAGTTTCTAGCTCATCGGGAAATATGGTTTAAACCGGAATGAAATACCTCTAGAAAATCGCTGATATTTGGCGAATTTTGAAGGTTTTTTAACTTTATATGCATTTTAATGTCAGAAACTAGTTATATTACTAACAATTTTTAACATATATGATGTAGAGATGATTTATGCCAAATTTCAGCCCTCTACGTATAATATTAAATCTACTGGGAGTTAAAAACCCGGAGAAATCTTTGAAAATTAAAAGTTCTAGAGCTACCTAAGGGTGAAGGAGACGAGATAGGGCAAAAAGTCATAGGACCAAAGTTGTAGATCATGAAAAATCCGTGGCACGTGTTGCAGTCCGTTTTTCGATAGTACCTCTAGTTTAGCCGCTAGAGCCCGAAAACGAAAAGTACGTTTTTTTAAATTCAAGTCTTCCCCCCCTTTTAGGGGTTGGGGGTGGAAATGTTTTGTTTTGAAAATTTTTCTTGTGGCTTGGCCACCAAAGTAATATTTGTGCCAAATTTCATGTTTCTAGCTCATCGGGAAGTATGGTTTGAATTTGTATACGTGAGTGAGTGAGTGAGTGAGTGAGTGAGTGAGTTACACATGCGGTCGTATATAATATAGACTCGCCTTCGGCTCGCTGGGGGCTCCGCCCCAGGCCCCCGTTTGTGTTCTCCCGCAGTTGAACAATACTCCGCCCCAGACCTCCCATTATGAGTCCCAAAGACGGGGGTTTTGATTTTGATTTTGATTTTTTCACGAAAAAGGCCGCCACTTTGAAATTAATAAAAATAAATTCGTTCTGTCTTTGCCAATTTGTTCGTCTTGTTTAGAGCTTTAAGATGATGCATAACATGACATAAGTTTAGATTTGAAAATTCTGAGATTCGAACCCACGACGCTCGGTTTTTGGAATACCCTGTATTTTACAAAGGTTAAAAATATTTAATTTGTTGCTTGGGTATGAATTAAAGAGGAAAGGTTTTGTTCTTTTTATGTCGAGCCATTAGTCTATGATCTGTTGGCGGCGTAGAAGATTCATCCTGTACAATATAATTAAATTCATTTTTGAAATTCCAGAGCCACCTAAGGGTGAAGGAGGCGAGATAGGGCAAAATATCAAATGACTTAAATAGTAGATCGTGAAAAACACGTTGTACTTTGTGCAGTCAGTTTTTCGATAGGACCATCCGTTCGGCCACCAGAGCTCAAAATAACTTTGGTTTAAAAATACCTTTTTTTGCGATATTTTGTAATTTTTTCAGGGGGTTGAAATGTTAAATTGTTAGTTTTGATAGTTTTTCCTGTATATTGACCTTTCAAGGATTATCTATGCCAAATTTCAGGTTTCTAGCTCATCGGGAAATATGGTTTAAACCGGAATGAAATACCTCGAGAAAATCGCTGACATTTGGCAAATTTTAAAGTTTTTTTAACTTAATATGTATTTTAATATTACAAACTAGTTATATTATTCGTGATTTGTATTTTATATGCTGTAGAGATGATGTATGCCAAATTTCAGCACTCTATGTCTAATAATAAATCTACTGGAGCTGAAAACCTGGGGAAAATCTTCGAAAATTAAAAGTTCTAGAGCTACCTAGGGGTGAAGGAGACGAGATAGGGCAAAAAGTCATAGGAACAAAGTTGTAGATCGTGAAAAATCCGTGGCACGTGGTACAGTCCGTTTTTCAATAGGACCTCTAGTTTAGCCGCTTCAGCCCAAAAACGAAAAGTACTTTTCTCAAAATTCAAATTTGCCCTCCCTTTCACCCCCTTTTAGGGAGGTTAGAGGTGGAAAGTTTTTGTTTTGAGACTTTTCCCTGTAGGTGTACCACCCAAGGAATATTCGTGCCAAATTTCAAGTTTGTAGCTCATCGGGAAGTATGGTTTGAATTTGTATTCCTATGTTAAGTGAGTGAGTTACACATGCGGCTGTATAATTATATAGACTCGCCTTCGGCTCGCTGGGGGCTCCGCCCACAGGCCCCCTTAAAGGGTTTCGCATCAAAGTGGAGAGTGTGTATTGAAAAGTCACACAAAACGAATAAACTGTTTACAAATCCTCAGCAATCCTCCCCTGCTTCCCTTAAAGGGTTTCGCCACAAATCGGAGAGTTTATATTGAAATAAACAAAATGAATAAACTGCTTACAAATGCTCAGCGAAATTAATTATTACTAGTTGTTGGAGCTTAATAGTTTCAATGGGGTTTATGGTAGGGGAGGGGGGGGGTAATTATTACTGAAATGATTCATTAAATTTCTGGAAAAACAAATAGGTTGCCTTTGCCCCAGGCCCCCTTGTTGTCTTTGTCCCAAAGCAGGGAGTGTGTATTGATAATTCAGAGAATTTAGAATAAATTCATTACAAATCCTCAGCAAAATATATCATTGTAGTGTTTGGGAGGGTAGTTAGTGGGGGGGGGGGTAGTTAGAGGGTTACTTTAGGGGGGTTTTAGCGGAGAGGGTGAGGTAAATTTTTCGTTGTGAAAAAGGATTGGAGGAGTCTGGGGGTGAGGGGGTGAGGCAAAAGTATTTGTTTAGAAACAACATTGCCTTAATTTGAAGAATGCATTGTTTGATTCTTTTTGTAGTCACATTTAGGGGTTGATAGATTTTAAAAATTACGACTGACTTCGGTTGACCATGGAGGTTGACACTGACGAGCCCCTTGTCAAAAATTGAGTCTTTCAGTAATGAATAAATTAGCAAAAATACCACGAGTCAAATAGTAAATTTAATTAAAGTTCAACTTGAAACGACTTTTTAGGGGTATAAATAGGGTAAAAAATGCAAGTTACCCATAATAAACCGGAAAAGTCAAACTCACTATTTCTGTGTCAATAATTCGGCATCCCTTGCCAAAAATAAATTTGACAACAAATAAAAACCACGAGGAAAATTTAAAATTCTGCGAAAGTTTAACTTTTGAGGACTATTTTAGGGGTTGAAACGGAATGAATATTGCGAATGACCCCTGATAAAAATAAAAGACCAAAACGACTATCTCAGTGTGAAAATAGAGGTTTATAAGCTGAAAATAAATATTAAAAAATCATCAAATCCCGAAATAAACTGAAATTATATAAGAATTTTAAATTTAATGGTCATTTTGGGGGTGAAGCAGATGAGATAAAGCAAAATACATTATGACCAAAAATTTAAGAAATTTAATTTCAACTGAGGAAATAACCTTTGTTTCTGAACAGAACCTTTAGTTTAGCTGCTAGCGGCAGAAAACAAAAAGTACTTTAATCTAAATTCAAGTTTTCCCCGTTTCATCCCCTCTTGGGGGGGAGGGGGGTTGAAATTGTTTGTTTTGAGAATTTTATATATATTCTAATATATATAAAATACCTATATATTAGAATATTATTGTTTTTTACCTAATATATATTCCTGCAAATTTACAGGGGCCTAAGTAGTATATCAAGTAGTCTGGTGCTGGAAAACCAAGGAAATATCTACGAAAAATGAAAAATCTAGAGCAATCTAAGGGTGAAGGAGACGAGATAGGGCAAAAAGTCATAGGACCAAAGTTGTAGATCGTGAAAAATCCTTAGCACGTGGTGCAGTCCATTTTTCAATAGGACTTCTAGTTTAGCCGCTACAGCCAAAAAACGAATAGTACTTTTTTCGTTATTAAAATTTTCCCTTGTTTTTCCCCCCTTTGGGGGAGTTGGGGGTGGAAATGTTTTATTTTGAGACTTTTCCCTGGGGTTTGACCACAGAAGGAATATTCGTGCGAAATTTCAAGTTTCCAGCTCAATGGGAAGTTGAATAGAATTTGTATACCTCAGTCAGTTACACAAGCGGCTGTATAGTTATTTCGACTCGCCTTCGGCTCGCTGGGGGCTCCGCCCCCAGGCCCCCTACTGTGAGTTCTTTGGAGAGGAATTTTAATATTGTAAAGTCACATAGAAATATTAATTTATTTGTTTACGTACAAAGTCACCATACCTGGTATCTCCGGTTGTATTCAGGGGGGGGTTTGGGTATAAAAATCTAGACAAAATTAATTAAACAGTCTACAACTACTCTGTACAAGATATTAGTAGTTTTGGGACGTAGTTGGTTTTGGGACGTATTTGGTTTTGGGGGGTTTTATGTGGGAGGTTAGTTGGCTTATAAGGGGCAACTGTTGGTAAGACATGAAGGTTAGGAAAAAATGAAGGAGTTGTAGTGAAAGGAGTTGTAATTTGTGTAATGAAAAGTCACAATATGAATTAAGCCTTTACAAATCCTAGCAACATTTATCGTTTGGGGGGGCAGTTGGTGGGGGAGAGGGGAGTATTTAGTGGAGGGATTTATGATGGAGGGGTTTGGGCTTTTTTGTTGGGAAAGGGTAGGAGGGTCTCGGGTTGAGGTAAACTTATTTCTTAAAAAATACAGGTGAAAATTAATTTAATTGTTTACAAATTCTCAGCACAAGGTATTTTGGGTTTGTTCAAGGGGTCAAGAGATATTGGTGGTAGGGGTTTTATGGCTTTAGGGGACGATTATTTGAAAGAAGAGAGGGTTGGTGGGCTCAAGGCGTAAGCCAAATTATTTATTTAAAAATAATATTGCCAAACATATGAAAAATGCTTAATTTGTTACGTTTATTGGTCAGTTTCGGGGTTGAAAGGGTTTAGAGCTATCTGAGGGCGAAAGACACAAGACAGGGCACAAAATCGAGTCATATACATACTGATTGCAAATTATCAGGAGTCTAGGTAGTGTATCAGGGTTATACGAAATACATTACCTCGAGAAAATTGCTGGAATTTGGCGAATTCCGAAGATTTTTTTAAGTTTATATGCATTTCAATACCAATAAAAGCTATATTATTTGCGGTTTGTAACATTTATGCTGTAGAGATGATTTGAACAAAATTCCAGCCCTCTATGTATAATAATAAATCTCCTGGAGCTGAAAAACGTCGGGGTAATCTTAGAAAATTGAAAGTTCTAGAGCAACCTAAGGGTGAAGGAGGCGAGATAGGGCAAAAAGTCACAGGACCAATGTTGTAGATCGTGAAAAATCCGCGGGGCACTCAGCAGTCCGTTTTTCGATAGGGCCATCCGTTTGGCCACTAGAGCTCAAAAACCTCTGCTTTAAAAATAGCTTTTGTTAGCGATTTTTGTAATTTTTTTGGGGGGTTTAAATAAAAAAATTATGAGTTTTAATAATTTTCCCTAGATGCTGACCCTCCAAGAAATATTCGTGCTAAAATTCAAGTTTCTAGCTCATCGGGAAGTATGGTTTGAACTGGAATGAAATACCTCTAGAAAATCGCTGATATTTGGCGAATTTTGAAGGTTTTTTAACTTTATATGCATTTTAATGTCAGAAACTAGTTATATTACTAACAATTTTTAACATATATGATGTAGAGATGATTTATGCCAAATTTCAGCCCTCTACGTATAATATTAAATCTACTGGGAGTTAAAAACCCGGAGAAATCTTTGAAAATTAAAAGTTCTAGAGCTACCTAAGGGTGAAGGAGACGAGATAGGGCAAAAAGTCATAGGACCAAAGTTGTAGATCATGAAAAATCCGTGGCACGTGTTGCAGTCCGTTTTTCGATAGTACCTCTAGTTTAGCCGCTAGAGCCCGAAAACGAAAAGTACGTTTTTTTAAATTCAAGTCTTCCCCCCCTTTTAGGGGTTGGGGGTGGAAATGTTTTGTTTTGAAAATTTTTCCTGTGGCTTGGCCACCAAAGTAATATTTGTGCCAAATTTCATGTTTCTAGCTCGGGGAGTGAGTTACACATGCGGTCGTATATAATATAGATTCGACACCAAACTGACCTACATTAGGAACCGAGTCAGTTACACATCCGGCTGTATATATATATATATATATAGATTCGACACCAAACTGACCTACATTAGGAACCGAGTTGCCAAGAGCTGTCGTGAGCAGCGATATTAGTGCAAGAAACAAGGCAAAAGTTACAGCCATTTAAACTTATCATGACTGTAACAAGATCATATATAAACAGGATGACAGTGCCATGACGTGCAGCCTTGTTAGTCCTTCAAGTAATTATTCCAATCTGTGCAACTAAGCGGCCCCTCGAGCAAAGGTTGGTACCGCAAATATTCCGGTGGTATTAAGGTTCGGAAAAGTTAATTTACGAAATATGTTTACGGATAAAGTGGAAATTTTTGGCAGTAACTTCTCAGAAGGTTTTAGGGCTTATGGCGTTGGTCTACTCTTTATGGCGATGATTTATAGTGAAATCCACTTATCAACACGGCAAAAGTCAATGGCGGTTCCAGGACTCCGCCACGGGGGGGGGGCGTTTTTGGGAGGAAGAAGGAAGGAGGAGTACAAGAATTAAGATTTCTGTTCTTATCTAAAACGTATTTTGAGGGTATATTAAGTTTTTTTTCATCTGAATCTATGAGGATTATGTTGGTGTTTTTAAAATTTATCTTCATATTCAACAAATATATTTTCTTTACTTTTATTTGAGGGATGTTTGTAGCATACTGTATCGTTTCCTAAAATTGTTTACATTTTGCCAGAATTTATTGTTTTATTTGCAATCTCTACAGCATACTCTTTTTGCACAATAACAAGAGATAAGATTTTTGGGAACGAGGAAAGTTAAGAATATTAATAAAATATAGTTGCAAAAACAATATTTACTAAATTTAAATTTTTTATTTATTAGATATTACATATTTTGAATCATTTGATGATAAGTTATCTATATGTCTACAAAACAAAGTCAAGCCGTCTAGGCTTTCTTGAAAACTTGCCTGTAACTTTGTTAACATCAATATTTGTGTCTCTGTGGACGTGAATCAGAGCCAATCCTGTAAGTCTCTCTTGTGACATTCGAGTTCGAAGCCAGGTCTTGAGACGCTTCAGTGATGAAAAACTGCGTTCTGCAGACGCCACGCTGACCGGAAATGATGCCAGGAATTTAAGGAGCTGATGAATTTTAGGATATATATCTGCGTCACAATGCTGTAAACAATCTAAAACCGTTTTTGGTTTAGCGAAGGAATTTCTCCAGTGTTCTTGCCAAACCTGGAATTCTCCCTGAAGGGCACGCTTGAACAAGCTAACACTTCCAAATTCTTCAAGAAGTGATCCAAAACTGTTTGACAAGTTTTCAAGTGCAGTTTGTTCTCTTTCTTTGGTTTCAGTGTCAACTTCTTTTACTTTAGGGATAACAACACCGAGATCAAAAATATTTAGAACACAGTCATCAAATCTTAAAGTCAAATCTTGAAGAATCTCGTCCAATGTTGGGTTGTAGATTATAACTCGTAAATACTCTTCAACACTCTCTACATTCGGATTTTCTCGGTTCTTCATTCTCGAATTTAGTCTGGGTTTTTTAGGTTCTACATCTAATTCTTCCATTACTTTATTGGCTCTCTTGAAAATAAGGCTGAAAACCTTGTCACTTTCCGCTCGCATCTTCTTCAAAACTCCCTGGATGTTTTTGATCAGAGTTGATGCCAAGAACTTGTCACAGTCTTCTTTCTGAAGTTTGATACTCAAAGGAAGTGTGACGGAAAAAATGTCGGCAATAGTGTGCATGGACAAAATAAATTCAGGCGTACATATCGTATCACAAAGGGACTTTGCTTTAGATGAGGAGCTGGTATCTTCCCAAACTGAAATGATGCTTAAGGCCTCAACAATAGAGAGGAATCCTTCTTGGAGGTGTGAAATGGCATCATGTCGCTCCACCCACCGAGTCTCACACAACGAGAGAAGTGATCCACCAAGAGGTTTTTTAGTGTAACACTACGTTTTGATGACATATTAAAAAAAGAAATTACTTCTTTCATGGTTCCGAACATGTTTCGCACTGCCTGCACTCTAGCACATTTCGTCAATGTTAGGTTTAATGCGTGGTTGCTGCAAGGACATAATATTGCATTTTTCATTTTGGATTGTACTTCCTTTACAGCTCCACATGTCTCAGACACATAACACTGCATCCATCAGTGGATATTGCAACACAATTTTCGTGATCTAAATTTAGTTCATGAGTGATCTTTAGCACAGATTGGCCTATTACTTCACCTGTTAGCTTTGGCTCTGTAGACTCAGAGTGGTGTGCATAATTTAATTTGTGTAGATCTACGAATCCAACAAAATCTTCTCGAACGTTATTCAAGTGTACATATCGAAGAACAAGTGACATTTGCGAAGTATGAGACAAGTCTGTTGTTTCGTCAAATATGACACTGTAAAACTTGGCAGCTTTAACTCTTGAGACTATCTCCTCCAAAACGCATCCACCAGCTAACTTGATTAGTTCTTTCTGCGTAGTTTTGCTGATGTATGTAGCTCTTGACTGGCTGTTTCTCATTTGGTCCTCAAGATTCTTGTCACCACTCTTTATTCTAAATTTCAAGAGCTCTCTGAAGTTGCATTTACGACAGTTTCAGTTTATTCTTCCAAAAGTGAACCATCATCTCTGTGTCCCCTAAAGGAATATTTTGTCTAGCTAAGAACAATATACTTTCAATAATTGGAACTAGCCTTTTTCTGTTTTCCAATACCATTTCCATATGGTAAGTATCGACTTTGTTGATGACGCTTTTTTCTGGTTTGTGAAATGCTTCAATGAAGTTTTTTCCATCTTGAACAGCATTAATATGGTATTTATTTCCTTGGTGGTTTTCTAAGCTTCCATCTTTTCCAAGCAACTTTGCAAATTTAGTGAGGGGTTCTGTAACTAAACTTTTCAAAGGCATGACATTTCTTGCACCACTTCCACTTTCCCCTATGACAAACAGTGCACAATACCTACACAACAATCCTTTTAACTCCGCAGAGTACACCAACCATTCGTACTTTTTAAGATGGTTGTGATTTATGTATTTTCTCTCCTCTTTTCCTAGTTTGGTGTGCACAGAAAACGGGAAATTGTAGTTTGGAGGTGGGTACCAGTGATTTTCTAGGAGATGGCATTTTGTGGCTTCATCAATTTTTGTTGTTTTACGGCGTAAATAATACCCGATGTCTTCTTTGTGAATTTCGATAGTGGTATCAATTGGCACAAGTTCATCAGTTTGATTACTTGAACCTTGTGAGGGATTATCACATTTAGTGTTTTCCAAAGATGTCTCCTCTGAACCAGTATTTAACTCTTGATGTTTTTCAAAATCTGTATCAGTTCTTAAGTCTTGATGTTTTTCAAAATCGCCATCTTCAACTTTGTTTCTTTTTGTTAATAAATTTAAAAAATTTGGTTGAATTGTTCGTTTCTTCATTGTTGGAAGTGTAATTTGTGCTGTGCAAAGTATCTAGAAAAAATCAATAGTAGATACTGAGAAATAGTTTTCACAAAGACAAGTGTTTTAAATTTGATGCTTTGGATTTGCTCTTGAATAAATTAGTATATAGTGTAAAACCGGCTAGAGTTTCTTTTCCGTCCCATACATCCTAACCTCTACTAACTTTGGGGCTCAGCGGGAATCGGGGGTTTTCGGGCGGGGAACTATCTATTGATAACGACAATCGATATATCGCACTCGTTGTTAATTACGTTTCAGAACCTAAGTTACATTTAATCACATAAAAAAATATTATTACTCAGACAGAGAGTTTAACGTAAAAGTTAACAGATTGAAAATCGCTTATGACATGGAATGCTGTATTTGTTTCGTTACCTTAGGCTTGCTCTTTTCATTTTCGATAAATGCATCTAATTGTAAACTACTTGGCCCGGCTACACATTTCCCGCATTGGAATTCAGGCCCGGCTACAAAATTCCTATCTCTACTAGTAAGAGCTTGGCCGCTGCTGCAGCCGCGGCGTCGAAGACGTCACTGCGGGCTGCAGCAGTCGGCCACTGGTGACGCCCACGGCGCCGTTACTATATACCACTCAGGGCGTCACTAGAATGGATACCACCGATTTTAAAGGCACCAGTTTTAACAAACGGTGTTATCAGAGCCACTTAGAACTTTCGATCAACCTGGACGTTTTTAATCGGATATGCTAGGGCCGCACTTAAATTTACATTAGACCTTTACGTTTTCGTTGTATTGTTCCGAACATTCGATTGAACGATTGAACTATCGATATTCCTTATCGGATACTCTTACAGACGACACCACTTAAGCACCATATATCACAGTTTTCCACCTTTTACTTCAATTGTGTACTTTATTTAACATTCTTTCCCATTTAGACACTTTGTTTACCCCACCCAATACCCCGATATCCCACCCTCTCCCCTAGTTTGACTAGATATATTAGGTTATTGGCGGTAGTAGGTGTGGGACGGAAAGGAAACTCCATCCGTAAAACCAATCACACGACTGCAAATTTAACAAAATAAACAAATAACTTACCTGATCAAATTTTTCCATTGCCTATTATACGAAGCAGCAGTAAGCGAAAAGTAATCACACGATGCGTACCACTGCGTACCGTTACGTCTCGTCACCCGACCGCATTGCTTGCATGCCTGTTTACTGTCTGCACTACAGATGTCAGTATTGCCAATCGCCGAACCTAGCGCTATTTCGCAAAAAATAAATTTCATATTACTGAGTACTTTATATTACAGTATTTTATAATTTTGGAATGCCGTTTATTTTTCTTAGATTTTGTGTAGTATAATCGTGTTTTTCTTCATTTGCTTGAAGCTTTAAGTTTTTCAATTTCTCAACCTGGTTTTTATTTATTTATTTTTGGCTGACGGGGGGCGATCCACCCATTCGCCCCTCGCTGGATCCGCCCTTGGCAAAAGTAGTCACGAAAACATAGACATGTATACTAGAGCTGGGAGTTGTCCAATAGAGTCCTTCGTTTCGAATTCATTACCGGTAATGATGTGTTTATGTTATGATTTTGATTTTTGCGAATTGGGTATTTATGATTTTTATAGAATATAGAGGAGATTGACTTGTAATTGTAATCCAATGCTGTAAAGATGTTAAAATTATGATAAAAAATGTGTTGAATTTTTTTTTGTTTCAAATGTACATTTTACTTCTCAGTATGATCGAGATAAGTCCCGGGAATTTATTATTTTCATACCTAGTTTTTTTGTTAGTTTTGTTTCATACGTTTTATTCAATTCATAGGGTATTTTTAGTTTTGGGCTTACCATGAAATGTTGCATCACAACGAGAATATCCTAAAATATTACAATGAAGCAAGTATAAAGTAAAGTATTAAATGAAATATAATTATAGTAACAATTAAGTAGGGATTAACATTAAGGGTTAATTCAATTTTTTTTATTAGGCGATTTATATTAACTCAAATTCCTAGTAAGGCTTATTTACGAACTGTGGGTACTAATTATAAAGATATCTATTATTTATGTAAGCTATGGATAAAATTATAATAGCCATGGGCTGAGCCATCATATTGACAAATGGGTTATTCAACTAATCATATGAAATGGGTTTTACATAAATATACCTAATTTTAGGTTTAAATAAATTGGAAATGATAAAATGGTAAATGAATAATAAATAATACGTTGTTCTCAGAAATTCATACTGTTGGCGATAACTTTTTCAGGGTTAAAAATCAATAGATCTTGCGTGTTTTTTAATACCCAAAATACCTGGGTATTCAACCCGACTTTACTTACCTGGGTAAAAAAATCACTATGATCACTATTCTCACGAAGTTTCGGGATCTTGATCTGACCCCGTCTTCCGTCAAGTGAAAGGAACCTCGCACATAAAAAGATTAGCAATACACAGCCAGAGGACCTGGATATGGTGCCTGTTCTGATCGGTTTATTTTTTCGTTTATTTTTATTCGTGTGTTTTTGAATTCTTTTTACAGTCCTCTGCTTTAGCTATTATTTCTGACCAAGTAATAACAATACTTTTTGGGGGGAGAGTAGGTGCAATGGATTCCCGCAAACTGAGAGCCTCGTTGTCCTCTCAGTAGTGTTGGACTCACGTGGGTACAATGTCCCTCGGACTACCGACTAACCAACCACCCCCCTCAACACCGAAGACACTTGTCTGGATCTGTTTTGCGCATTATGTCGGGCTAGGCCCTGTGTTTTACGCCACTAGGGCTTTCCTCAGTGGGGATATATGAGGATCAAGGCCGATCAAGATCGATCTTTCCCGCCCGAAGAAAAGCCTGGACGAAATGCCTGACGCAGTTCCAGTTGCGCTCTCCCTGGAGCATAGCTCCAACGATGGTCTGTAGAGTTGCGACGGTGCCGATCTCATTAAAGAGCGAAGCTCGATGATCGTGCCATCGATAGGGTATGCTCGGCCTTGTCTACAATGCCAGGACAATACAAGCAGTCCGGCTGTTTACCCATGGTCAGACGGTAGGAGAGCCTGAGGGTCCAACGTCCCCTCGACTCGGGTTTCTAGTCGCACTGCCAGCAGTCGAAACTGCGGTCGTACTCTTCAGTTGTACTGTTTTCCTGGCAACCTCAGGATGTAACGTCTCCGTTATTTGTAGACACTTCCGGGATGGTCGACGAATTAAACTAGCAGAAGGGACGCCTTCAACGGGAACGCGCCAAAGTCGGACAGTGCCAAAGTCGGACAGCGCCAAATCGAGACTGTTTTTCCGTCCTGAGTTGGCGCTAACCGACTTTGACGTTTCTGTGCAAAAATGAAACAGTCTGGGTTTGGCACCTGACGCTCCCGCCAAATCGGGACTGTTTCAAAACAGTCCTGAGTTGGCGCCGTCCGACTTTGACGTTTCTGTGCAAAAATGAAACAGTCCCGGTTTGGCACCTGACGCTCCCGCCAAATCGGGACTGTTTTAAAACAGTCTCGGTTTGGCGCCTCGCGCACAAACGGAACTAAGCACTTTTGGCCACATCCCGATTTATGTCATTGACTGTACTCTCCGACATATTAGCCACACCCATCGCTGTATTTAAACCACACCCCCAAATTCTATTGGTTGTTTTATGAGAATCCCGCTCCTCCGTCGAGGGACATTTGAAACAGAACAGCTGGACACGTTTACACGATATTTTCTTAACTGTGGTGAACGTCCTCGTGATTTTTCTTGTTTATGAAGTGGCAGTTTTTTAATCGAGTTCGTGCAATGAGTCATTTAATATAGGCCTATTTTTAGATCCGCCAGTAATCCGGTTTACCAAGACCAAGTTAGATAACATGTTTTTGTAATATATTTCTGGGTAATATTTAGGGCATTTTATTATGTCAAACAATTGACTGTCCCTGTTAAAAAAAATCCCTGCAACATTTTTGTTAACTCTTGAGTTTAGTAAATGTTTTATGCGGCATGTCTTAAGAATAAGGAGGTGACTTACGGGAAGGTCTGAAAATTCTGAAACCATTTTATATTTTTACTACGAATTAACCAGAATTTACAATTGTTTTTCCATAACCACCCCTTTTTAGAAAGGAATTTAGACTTTTTGAGTTGAATGGCAGGTAATAACTCAAATATTTCCCGCCAACCTGGAAATACATCGGTAACTACGCCGGGATGACCTGATAGTTCTAAGGAATGTTGCAGTCGGAATGGGTTTTGGCCGTTCCAAGTGATAGAATTAATTTGTGCTTGTTGATTGTCGTGTCCGTTCTCAGTACCTGTGAATGACCTTTCTAATAACCTTTCTAAACTTCACGTCAAGTCCATTTTCTTAGTTACACGGCCGAATTGGCCGAATGGGGACGCGACGTGACGTGACGTGTAGCCTATAGCCTCTATCAATACCATTCGCCCAAGCGGCTGTTATGAAAGCAAATTTTATACTAAAACTGTACAAAGTGCTGTTTTGGCGTTCATTATTTATATTAATTATATTGATGCTTATGGCTTATAATATCTTATAAATGTCAGTAAGATGTATCCCCTTTAAAATAAAAGGGTTACGAATATATAAAAGTGTCAATATCACGTTAGAGTAACAGCAAACCTTAAGTTTATACCTTGTGTTTTATTAAGCATGTAACAAAAAAAATTTATATTTATCATATTTATCTGTATTCCATATATACTTAATTCTCACGCCAGGGGTACTTATTTAATCCGCTTTTCACCGCGACTTTGGATGTCGCATCCTCATGTGCGCATGCGATCGAGGACGTTACGTACCGTGCGAATGTGAATATGTATAGAACCCTCTCCGGAATCGCCGTATTAGCCGTATGTGGACGTCGGGGCCATAGCAGTTATGGGACCGTATATGCCTTCTATGGCCCCGTGTGGACGTACGTGACGTGTATGTATAGCAGCACCTTTAAATTCGCAATATAAATATGTTGCAGAACTTACTATTACTAACTAAAATTTCAAACTTAGTTATATTTTAAAAATTAAGCAGCCACTCCAAGTTCCGTATTGTGCAGTCAACTAATAAACAGTAAACACCTAGTTAATTCACTTCAAGAAATTAAAGTGGATTTAGAGAATAAAATATTACTTAACTTGTATGCCGAGTATGTGTTATACGCTTTGAAACTTTTGAAAAAAATAAATTTTCCAATCCTTTTTTAGCTTTGTTTCCAAACCTAGGTTTTAAGCTGAGTAAGCACAAAAATCTATTTAATTAAAATCTAACTAATAAAATTAAAACCCGTTTGCTATTAAATTAGTTGTAAATCCGTATAAGGAATATGGAAGGGTTCTATTTCTCACCATAATACTGTACTATCCATACTATACTATACCATACTACGGTATACCGTACTATACCATAGCGCTGTAATAGAAATTAAAGAAATATTTAAGAGTAGTTTTGAGTTTTGAAACAATGTAGTAGTTCAATACATAAATTGAATTGGAAAATAAAACCCAATATTCAAATGTTGAATTGTAATTAATAGCCTTCGTTTGAAGAAAATGAACGCTTTATAGAGAAACTAGAACTCCAATTTTGTTTCTTTCATAGTAAATCCAGAAATATAAATTCAAATGTGCAATTGGACAAGTAAATTAAATCGGACATGTTTTAGGCGTGTTATAAAATTCCAACTAACATTCATTATTTCAAAGATTTTTCTTTGGTTAAAGACCTATATCTTTAGTTCTTATCAAGCTATACAGTAAAATTGGGTCTAACAACTTTCTCTGAAAGAACCCTCGCTGTAATCTGAATCTGACTCATCTAATTTACTGAAATTAGATGAGTTTCAAGCGATCACGCTGTGGACTACCAACATAAATTTGATTTTTTCCAAGGATTTTCTCTAAATAAAGATCGATGGCTTTATTATTATAAATATTAGAGATCGCCTACGGGTCGAAAGGTCGAAATTCAATCAGATAATATTTTACTACAGTTTTTACTCATTGCTTCAATAAAACATGTGACATTTTGTTGTTATACTTTTGATACTATTTCAATATTTTTCCTTTAAATGGTGACCTACAAGGTATTTTAAGCCAATTTATGAATGAGAGATAAGCGTAGAATGATTGTGGCACGATCTTGTAATATTGTTACTATAATATTATTGGCCGACGGATGGGTCGCCGGAATTTTACCCCCCGGTTTTGTACACCCACAGAAAAAACGCCTACGTCATTTTGACGTCACAGATCGGGGGGTACGATTCTGGGCGTGAACTTTTAGGACGGATAAATTACTATGAATTTTAATAAACTGACGTTTCACGGTTGTCTGAACAGTTGTATAATTGGTATAAATCCAATTAAACCTGGCTTCTTAAGTCCGACCCCAGAATTGTACACCAGGATTTGTACCCACGTTTTTAAAATAAAACTAACATTTTTAACAAATTAATTGAAAAAGAGATTCAACCTTATTAGGTGTTCAACGATCAATCTGGAATGTAATAGAACTCTACGTAGAAGGGCGGAAGTACATAACAGTTTTCTTGCTGCGTTGGGGTTTCCCGAGAGGCAGGTGTTCAAAAAATATTTTCAAATGCCCTTAGAATTCTTGAGTGGACCTGATGGAATGTACCGTTCCTCCCTCTGTAGGTGTATTTAATGGGCTTTTGGCGTTTTCATTGGATATAGTTTTCTTTATTTGATTGAACATGTTCTTCGTATTATTTCCTGTCGTTAGCCACCGAATCACTTTTTTAGTTATTGTAAAACTGCAGTAGCAAACGACTACTGCAGTTGGACTACGACTTTTTTAGTTGGATTGAAACTGCAGTAGCCAAACGAATACTCTAGGATCACTTGACGTTAGAAGGTATCTAAACCATTTTTGTATTATTGAATAACTTTACCACAATTTGTTCCTTGTTTCATTTTTTTTGTACATCTTCCTAGTTTCAATATCTTAATGTTATTTCATTATTTTCTTTAAAAAATCTTCAACATTATAAAATATTCCTTCCATGAGAATCATTTTCAATTTTTTCTTAAAATTTTTAATTTCTTTTTCTTTTTTTAGATGTGATGGTAATTTATTATATAATTTGATTCCATTTATTTTGAAAATTCTATGTTCAATGTGTTGTTTTGAAATTGTGTATTTTGTGTTTTGTCATGTTGCTATGTATTTCGTTTCTCGATATTAATTGAAAATTCATTTTTTTAAACCATTGCAAAATGTTATGTGAATTTATATAACTTTTAATTTCAAGGTTAGATTTATGGTCTTTTATAATTATTGTTGTGTCATCAGCAAAAAAACATAAATTTGAGTTTGACACGGATTCATTGATATTATTGACTTATATTATAAAAAGGAGTGGACCTAAAACCGGTCCTTGTGGTACTCCAGCAGTTATTTCCAATTCATTTATATAATAAATAAATTTGCTGTGTAAGTTTTGTTGTTATTTAAAATATCTTAGTACTTTGGTAAATCACATTGGATGCAAATATTTGAATGGGCACCTACTTATTTTATAGACTATGCTATTATAGATATATTTTACGTTTTCCTTTTTGAATTTTCTAAATTGCCAAACATACATTCTAGAACCTATGCATTTAACAGACAATACCTGACCGTTGACAAAAAGGCTTTAAATATTTACATAAAATCCGAAAAATAAAATTGGAACTTATATGGTCCAAAAAGGACTAATGTGTTTATATAATGAGTCCCTTGTGGTCCGAGCCTTGGTAGGTATCATTTCATGTTTACCACTTCATCCAATTACTATAAAACATGTTAGTGTCACAATTTTTATAAATGCACATTTTTTATTGCTCCATGCGAACTTTATCCCACATGCCGTATTTGTCCTACATGGCTGTATAGTTTGTATACAGCTGTACGGTGCAGTAAGGTTGTTTGTTTATTTTTTTGTTTATTTGGTTGCTATCATGGCAACTTCAAATGTAAAGTGTTTCGACTTTAAAATGAAATTCATTAACTTATTAGAATTTCTTTAGCTAAGTAACCTACATGAGACTTTTTTTAAGTCAGAAATTAGATATTTCAAGACTTTTAAGGTAATCCTGGTAGCCGTTTTTAAGATAATTGAGCAAGCAAGAGTATTCTCATATATTTACTGCTCATAATTTAAGTACGGGTATAGGATTTATTCATTTTTTTGTATGAAGAAATGAATTTACCAAATAGGATATTTTTCATTTATTGTCGTTAATGGGTTGTATTTAACGTTTATCAATTTAAATTAATACAATCTAAATTCAATCACAATTAAAAATCCAATTAAATTCAATTAAATTAAAAATCACATTATTGGCCCATTAATGGCTAATATTAAAATTCTGCCTACCTCATATTTAATTACAGAGGGTAAAAAATGAAACACAATTAAAATTCTTGAGATTGTAAAATTAATTTTTAATAAATACGTAGCATATTTAGTTCAAAAGGAAATTAATTACATTATTCAACAATGAGTGCAAAAAAACCAATTATGATCGAGAAAAGGGTTGGATTAAACGTAAAATTATTCTTAAATTATATACAATCTGATAATTTAAAATCGCAATACTAGCCCATTGTCATCGTCCCCTTTACAGCGAGCCAATGAGAACAAAGGGGAGGAGCCCGGTACAGTAAGGTTCAAAAACAAAACCGTCCGGGTTTGGCGCTGTCCGACTTTGACGTTTCTGTGCAAAAATGAAACAGTCTGGGTTTGGCACCTGACGCTCCCGCCAAATCGAGACTGTTTCAAAACAGTCCTGAGTTGGCGCCGTCCGACTTTGACGTTTCTGTGCAAAAATGAAACAGTCCCGGTTTGGCACCTGACGCTCCCGCCAAATCGAGACTGTTTCAAAACAGTCCGGGTTTGGCGCTGTCTGACTTTGGCACTGTCCGACTTTGGTGTTTTGGGAATTTTAAACAGTCCCGATTTGGCGCTGTCCGACTTTGGTAGCGTCCCCCTTCAACTGCCCAAACCCTCGTAATTCCCTTGACATGTATATATTCCGCTCAACCTCTTCAAGCGCAAGGAAAAATTGCTTACGCTTCGACTGCCGTGACTCGTGCCTGCCGCGGTTGGAGTCTGAACCACATGTTACCCACTTGTCGCCTGCTAGACACCCGCTTGTTACCCACTTGTTGTCTGCTTGTCGTCAGCTAGACACCCGCTTGTTAACCACTTGTCGTCTGCTTATCGTCCGCTAGACACCCGCTTGTTACCTACTTGTCACCTGCTTGTCGTCCGCTAGACACCATCGAAGTAAATAAACAACTGGAACGCTAAGTATGGGTTCACGAAAGCGCGCCGTTGTGGCAGCCTTCCCCCACCACCATGATGGACCCAGCGGAAATGAGCCAATATATCGAATGGCGCGCGAAGTTGTTAACTCGCTCCTAGCCTTCAATAACACAGTTTAAGTACAATGATATTTATATATTCGGAATCTGCATTAAATGAAAAATGCAATGGTATAAATACATTTTACTTTTAATTTTAATTAGGATTTTCACAGTTAAAAAGAGTTATGAATTATCACTTTGTGACATGAGAAAGTTAGTATACTTGTTTTTTTTGCACTAGAAGTAAACTTTAAGCGTCAAAGTTGTAGTTAAAGATATAATATTCAACATGTAATCAAGCAATTTACAATGAAGTGTGCAGATATTTTGCAGTAGAGTGATTAATAGCTCAACGAGGTTGATTTTATGTCGCACCAACCTCCTCAGTCCAGCAATTCTTTAAAATGTTTTTGCTACTCGATCATTGTAAAGCTCAATTAATGTTTACATTTTTAATAGTTGATATAAGTTAAAGAATACAATCATTCTATAAATGTGATCATACATTTTATTTATATATAGAAGATAAATGTCAATACCGCGGCACCGGGCTGCCGTTTAGTTGAAGAAACTAATTGAAACTGGGTCTCAGCTCCGTTGAATGAAATACTCCATGTAATAAATACAATTAATTAATTATTGTATACTCATTCCTATATTTAAAATAATGATTGCCAAAGTCCAATTAAAAAGGCACTTCAATGACGTGCAGAGCAGCGCACAGTAGTCCGAAATGGGGAAATACCTGGCCAAAATGATAAAAATGAACTATTGTGCCCGGTCTTGTCTTATCTACAGATATCTAGAGAACTGATTGAAGACCTCTTTTGTTGATGTCTGGCGTCTCTCTGCTCGTCTGCCATTTGTGTACTGGCGTTCAAAGTTGATCGACTGTGGTTGCTCTTTTGCTGAGTTGTATACTTAATCATGAATTAAGTTTTTATATACAAGACCCCTGAATTTACAACATGTTAGTCACACCATATAATTTCAATTTTATCAATTTAATTCCTATTTGTGAGGAAATATTATCCAATTTTCACATAACATATCGTTGGTTTAAGTTATAAAGAGTATGTTATACAATCAAATTATGATTTTCCGGTAGAGTTTTAAAAAGTCCTGGTGAGTCCCGTTTCAGTGAAGCTGGTGTTTCAGTGCATAATGTTACCTGTGATGTCACTAAAACTAATGTAGCAACTTTACAAAAGCTGGGTTGTGAACTTCCAAACAAGTCATATTTTACTCTTAAAGGAATAGATCATAGCATTTGCATCATGCTTGATACTGCTCATATGCTTAGGTTAGCTAGAAATACGTTAGCTGATAAGAAAGTAATTGTTGCTGGGAATGGGAATCTAATAGAATTTAAGTATATTGAAAATCTTTTAAATTTGCAAACAAGCGAAGGGCTTAAGCTGGCTAACAGGCTATCCCATTCCCACGTTTTCTTTAAAAGTAAAAAGATGAATGTTAATTTAGCCGCCCAGATGTTAAGTTCAAGTGTAGCCACAGCTCTTGATTTCTTATCAAAAGCTAACCATGCCAACTTTCAAAACTGTGAGGAAACAGTACAATTTATTAAGGTTATTGACAGACTTTTGGATTGTTTGAACACGAGAAACCCTTGGGGGAAACATTTTAAAGAGCCGATAAAAAGAGTAATTTGAAATATATCAAAAAAGTTTTAAGATACGCCTTTGATTATTTAAGTAAGCTGAAAATCGAAAATGTAAATATTTTGAAACACGCTCGAAAAACATTTGCTCTAGGGCTGATGACAAACATAAACTCTATTACTATCTTAAGTGATAGGTTGCTGAATGAAATAGGTTTTAAATATATATTAACCTGTAAGTTTTCACATGATCACTTAGAATTACTGTACAACAATTTAGAACATGCATTAAGAAAACTCATGTTCAGGAACAGGGTTCAGCCTTCTAGAGAGGGCAATTGTTTTCAATTTGACGATAACCAACAGCTATTTGACGAAAAATTTAATTTGCTATTTCTCATTAAATACCAAACAAAGTAGATAGTAAACGATTCCTTGTTAACAAATGGGGACTACCAGTCCCCGTATATGTAGTCTACATGTTATATTTTAATTTACAGTACCATAGCATGTAATAGTTTACCAAGAAGGCGATAATCCAGTATTTAACCTGTAGTGTAACCTATAATACAATTTTTTTTAAATATAAGGACTGATTGTACTCAGAAAGTTTCAAGAAGTACCGTAAACGAAAAGAACAATGGAACCAGGGAGGACGGCCCGCGGCGCGACTTATAAAGAACCTCGTCGTACTATTAATCACTCCATCACACACGACTAACGAATTTTATTTGAAATTGCTTGGTTATATGCTGAAAATAATCTCATTAGCTACAACTTTCACGCTTTAAGTTTGCTTCTGACCAAAAAATAAAAAAAATCCTAGCTTAGTAACTTTTTAAAGTCAAGATGTAAAAATGTTTAGTTATTTTCAGTTGTTAAAATTCGAATTACACTTTAAATAATAATATATTTATACGGTCAGATTCTGCATTCAATGTAGATTCCGAATCTATAAGTATAATTGCACTTAACCTAATGTATAGATGGCCAGGAGCGTATTAACAACCGCGTGCACGGCTTGAGTAACTGACTCATCTGCGTTGGGTCCATCATGGTGGTGGGGGAAAGCTGCCAAAAACGGCGCGTTTTTCATCCGTCAATTCCTATCTACCCAGTGTTCCGGTTGTTTATTTACTTCAATGCTAGACACCCGCTTGTTACCCACTTGACGCCTGCTTGTCGTCCGCTAGACTCCCGCTTGCTACCCACTTGACGCCTGCTTGTCGTCCGCTAGACTCCCACTTGTTACCCACTTGTCGCCTTCTTGTCGTCCGCTAGACACCCGCTTGTTACCCACTTGTCGCCTTCTTGTCGTCCGCTAGACTCCCGCTTGTTACCCACTTGACGCCTGCTTGTCGTCCGCTAGACTCCCGCTTGCTACCCACTTGACGCCTGCTTGTCGTCCGCTAGACACCCGCTTGTTACCCACTTGACGCCTGCTTGTCGTCCGCTAGACTCCCGCTTGCTACCCACTTGACGCCTGCTTGTCGTCCGCTAGACTCCCACTTGTTACCCACTTGTCGCCTTCTTGTCGTCCGCTAGACACCCGCTTGTTACCCACTTGTCGCCTTCTTGTCGTCCGCTAGACTCCCGCTTGTTACCCACTTGTCGCCTGCTTGTCGTCCGCTAGACTCCCGCTTGCTACCCACTTGACGCCTGCTTGTCGTCCGCTAGACTCCCACTTGTTACCCACTTGTCGCCTGCTTGTCGTCCGCTAGACTCCCGCTTGTTACCCACTTGTCGCCTTCTTGTCGTCCGCTAGACTCCCACTTGTTACCCACTTGTCGCCTGCTTGTCGTCCGCTAGACTCCTGCTTGTTACCCACTTGTCGCCTGCTTGTCGTCCGCTAGACACCTGCTTGTTACCCACTTGTCGCCTGCTTGTCGTCCGCTAGACTCCCACTTGTTACCCACTTGTCGCCTGCTTGTCGTCCGCTAGACTCCCGCTTGTTACCCACTTGTCGCCTTCTTGTCGTCCGCTAGACTCCCACTTGTTACCCACTTGTCGCCTGCTTGTCGTCCGCTAGACTCCCGCTTGTTACCCACTTGTCGCCTGCTTGTCGTCCGCTAGACACCTGCTTGTTACCCACTTGTCGCCTGCTTGTTGTCCGCAGACACCCGCTTGTTACCCACTTGTTGGCCGCTCATTGTCCGCGTGTGCCCGCGAGCGTGTGGACGAGCGGAAGTGACGGATGATCGGGGAGTGGTTGTAGTGATCCAGGAAGCGCCGCCGGTTTGAGTGATGTCATGGTTGGGTTTGCACCCTTCGCCACGCCCCTCCACTATCCGGGACCTGGTCCCGACTCTATCATGCGGCACGGGGGTTGGGGTTGTAAAAGTCGGTACATACTGTAATAAAAAAATCATACTTCTACAAAAAACCTGTAAAACAACAGGTCTTTATGACAGGTATATCTCCAGTCGTGAAAAATATCACGTTTCTATCTACTTATTCATAAATTTAATGTCCCCTTGCAAATTCGTAACAGACTAAACCGTTTATATGATATATTTGATTCTTGGCTCATTTCAAGGAGCATAAATAATCTGGCTATTTAAATGAGCGGAATTTCAATATAGTAAAAACAACAATAAATTAAATGAATTCGCAAAAATTTAGATTTTTGAAATCGCTAAAGCATTTTTGTCTAGCGAAAAACCTTAAATCAACGACCTCGTTGAATAGTTGAGGCCAATTTGATGGTTGACATTGATCCTATAGGAGAGGTGGGAGTCGGGCGGAACTGGAGCCCACTTCTGGAGTAAACTCAAATAAGAACGGAATATAATGATATTTAACAAATAAGCAGTTAAATCTTCATAAATTTGTGAACACTTAAGTGCGGCTTCAGAGATGGCGCAATCGAGTTACACCTAACGCCTATAATGATAAAGGTTTCTGATAAAATTTACGGGAGGCTTGATGATTAAAACTATCTCACTACAAGGAAAGCTTTTTTAGCGATTTTCCCCTATAGGGAAGAAGCTATTGCGGTAGGTCTCATGGTAAGACCTAAGCCCAAGACCATTATAACTTTTCGTCTTGGGGCCCTCAGAGGCAAAAAATACCATTCGTTCAAATTTCCATATATATATATATATATATATATATATATATATATATATATATATGTATATATATATATGTGTGTGTGTCTGTAAGCACGATAGCGCTCGCAAAAATGGTCTGATCGGAATTAAATTTGGCACAGGTGTGTGAAGTAGTAATTATTCGGATGAGTTCGAAAACCAGCCCGATCGGACCACTGGAAGGGGGGTTAAAGGGGGATAAACCCCCCCAAAAATGGGTTTTTTGTTTTTTCACATAGAAAAATAAAAATAAACCAATTTTTGTTGACATCATTGAATTCAGCTCAAAAAAACAAACAATTTAGTATTTTGAATCATTGTTCTATGTCTATTGGTTACCGAGATATTGAAAGTGGTAAACACAGTACGTTGTCCCAATGTTAACCTTATGGGGAATAAGTAAAATTCTATACCTCACTTATTTCTCAACATATCTTAATAAAACTTGGTTTCATCTACATGAAATCTAACGTTCTAACGTTTAATAGTCTAAAATCCCCGATATTTCCATTTTTGTGGCAGCAAACCTGCATACTCATTCCCCATGTTTTTGTAATCTTATGGAGATTACAAAAACATGTCAAATATCGCTATGTTGGACTGAAATATGTTCTTTTGCATTTGAAATTCGCTGAGTATGCAGGTCTGCTGCAACGGGGTATTATTTGAAATGTTTTACTCTCAATTAATTGACCTCCATGATCCCATTGCAATGTCCCCTAACTGGCGGACCGCCGCGCCGTCTGATTTTTTCCGGACCGCAAAACGCAACATTAGAAACCAAAATAAGGCAAATTGTTTACATCCCGAATGGTAATTAATAGACGCATACAACAAAAATGAAAGCTATAGTGAAATTGAATTAAATTAATAGCGTGTGTATATTTATGTGATCATAATCATTAAATTTAAAACCAGTTTTATATAGAAAAAGCTGATTCTTAATTCTTGATTTAACGTTCTTAACCTCTTCATGCATGACGGCATCATTTGTGGACGGCTATTTAAGGCCATACAAATACTTTAGGATGAATAAACTTGGGCTATGATCTGCATGGAGGCCTCACCTGAGGCCGGGTGCACTAGTTCAAGCAGTCGCCACTAGATCGCAGTTCATACTTTTCTTCTTATTCGCCATTTTCTTTTCACAGGTCAGTGAACATCAGCTGTGCCAAAATTCGCAAATTGTGTTTTATCTACAGACAACTGCGTGTTAGTTAGGAAGATAAGAAAAATATGTTGTTATTGTGCTGAAATGTGGATCAAGAGGTTACCTTGATTTACCTTGCTGGCAACATATGAGGACAGTATGCATTTAGGGAAGTACTGCTGTTACTTACAAGTGGCAACATATGTGGCTTTGCAAATAAGGTTACACCATATACTATCTATAATACCTCCATATTTGCATACAAGAAACATTTGTGGCCAGCTACTTATTTTTTTAATAAACTTATAAATGACAACAAGAGCGTGTACACCCATTAAATTGAACCTTCTGAATTAAAAAAAATGTTGTCGAAAAACTTTTTTAAACAGTATTTCATATAGCATGCATGAAGAGGTTAAGATGATGATAACTTTTTTAAACTTAATTTTGGATATAATTTAACGCTGAGACTTGTAAAAATAAGTCCATAATTTCAAACTAATACGTTATGTTACAAATCACCAGCCATTTTTTACTCATTTAACTAGATTTCGACTTATATAAATTTCAGCCGCCATCTTGTATCTATTTTTCTAAATATAACTTATTTTATATACAAATTTGGTATGGTGTCACATCAGTTTAGACTTATTTTTCACCCTGAATTCGATGCCGCAATTCGTTTTTAAGTATGATGGTCCGATTTCGGGATTAATAGACAACATGACATCGGGCAAGTAGAAAGGATATATTTTACGCGAGGGAGGGCTCGTTAAATTTAGTATTTGGACCACAACTGTTCGAACTGGGGCCAACCCTAGCCTATCGACAATGAAGAGGAGAACATACAGCTTTATGAAGTAGTGTGAACGGTATTCAGGTGATCTCATATCGACCAAACCCCCTCACCCCTCGGTGGACTCATTAGCTGGAATGTCACACACAAAGGGCATCTGCATACCCTTCACTGGCGCCCGCGCCGCTCGACCCAACCTAGCCGCTTAGTAGAGTATAATTAAATAAAACGTTATCAGCAAACTGATACATACTCTCCGCCTTCAAAGCCATTTAAAGCAGGAAAACCTATAAAATGAAATAAAATAAAACCTATATAGCAAATTTGCAAATATTTCACAAATTAATACATCGCAAATTTTATAAAAATCTGTTTGTAATGAACGGAGATCGGTTTTTTAAATATTTGCCATGAGAATAACATAAGACAACGTACTGAGTTTACCGAAAAACGAAAATGTTAATTATCTCAGCAATCAGTTGACTTAGACTAATAATAAATGTACACCCGTTGCAGCAGACCTGCATACTCAGCGAATTTCAAATGCAAAAGAACATAGTTCAAACCAACACAACACTGAAGTGCTGCACTACAATGATCTAATGTTGAACATTGTTCTGGACAACTACCGGAGTCTGTTTACCAAAACACTTAATTTATAATAAAAAAATCATATCTCAAGATATTTGCAATTAAGGTACAAGTAAAAGGTATTATTTTAAATATGAAATACTTCTCAATTATAGGTTTGCCTTTATACTAGCTGATGTTGTACCGCTTCGCTGGGAAAAAGTTAAACTTAACTAATAATTAATTAATTGTAAATAAAAACAAATTAAACAAATTAACTGTTCATCCCTTTTCTTTACGTTTGTGCCCTTAGAGATTTTATAAAATAACTATTTTCTCTGGTATTTTCTCACCGAGACCTTTCATTCAAATGTAGGGTAGATGGGTGTTGAACTTAGGGTTCTCTCAAAAGATAGGGGTGATTTGGGCTTTATGTAGATAAACAATGTGAAAACAAATCACATCGATAATCGCCACTTCAATACTGTACAATGTAGCCTATCAAATAAACTATTTATTGAAATATAACCAAATATTATTTAAACATAGTAAAGAAAAATAGTAGATAACTCAAACGAATAAAATACTAATTATTGAAAAAAAAGAATAAGTTCTAAGGAGCTTGAAAAAGATTCTCTGATGTCTATCCTTGAAACTTGGAACTGAAAGAATACAGTAAGCAATAGGCTAATGCTAAAAATATTGTCGTTAAAAGCGAACCTATAAGTCTTGTGTTTTAACATCATAACATCTAATATATTTAAGTAATTAGTATTCGTAATACCCAGCTATTATAGCAAAGAATACAACATAGCTCTATTTTAAATAGTCTTGTAAAAGTCTGGTCTAGACTGGTCTATTGCGACGTATGCCTGGATGTCTGCCAGAAAACCCCAGTTCTGATGCTGAATTTATTAGAAAACTTAATTTCCCGCTTTTTATACTGCGTTTTACTTAAAGTGAAGATTGCTAACTTAGCAAAGATATTGTTAATTAGTAATCTAAGCTTCGACAGAAAGGTTAAAGTTGTTTAATATGAATTAGCTGTTAACTCTGAGTTAACAGGGGGGGGGGGGGGGGTGTAGTTTGTTGCTGCACTGTGTACTGTGCTCTGCCTCTATACATGGTTTAGAGGCAGTTAACACACCATAGGAACACTCCATGTGCATTCCGTGGTGGCATTTTCTCTCAAAAAATGTCAGGACAAGCTTATAGGTTCTAGGTTATCAGTCTTAACGATGTGTAGACTATCTGGAAATCATTTATATTTGATACTAAAATAATTCTGAGGTTCAGACTCAGACCTTTATTTCATTTGATACTATGTTTATAATTTTTCCATAGTTTGTTTTTCCATGCCTACGCATGGGAGGCAAATTTATGGCTTCACGTCGCGCCTCGTGTGCTCCGTCTATTGAATTATATGGTCGGTGGTAAATATACGTAATTATTGTTCTTACAGCCGGCCGTTCGCGTTATTCGCTTGAAGTCGGCGCGGTATCGCTTACTCATGATCGATTGACAATTGATTTGTATTATATTACTTGAAATTATATTACAAGAAAATGCCGAGGATGAAAAGAAAATTGCTATTCAAAAGGGGAATTTTCGCCAAGGTGTTCCATTCATCACATTGATCGGAGACGGCGGCTGGGCAAAAAGATCTTACGGCCACGGAATGAATTCTCTTAGTGGCGTGGTAAGTGTCATTGACAATTTTTATAAAAATATACATATTATTTTACATAGCATACTCCCGCATCTCTGGTTGCAGCTACCGACCGAAAACATAGTGAACTACTTTTAAAATAAAAAACATATCTACGTAAATTATTTTTAAATATGAACATTCATAATGTTTTGTATATATATATATTTTATAAATCCAAAATATTAATTTTGGAAGCCCTCCTTTTTACAACTGTATTAAGCATTACAGGGTATATACATACTTGAAAATGTAAACGTAAAAATTTGGTCTATACAGCTGTACACAGTCACATATTTTATATAAATATGAGAGTGCGGTCTCTTTTCTTCCTCAGGAAATTTCTCAGTCTGTCTAAATATCTGCAAATGTATAACGTAACGCTCTAGAATATCAAGCATATTTTAACTGTTGCGATGATTTTTTAATATTTAAAAATATCATACTGTGCAAAACATTTTGCTACATAAACAAATGCTATCTTTGTTTTTGTGTAATGTACGTCTCACGCAGACTTGTTTTCTCGTGTGATAATTTTTCGGCTGGACCAAACATTGCAATTAAGCTAAAATAATATATCTGAATAACGTGTAGTTTTTTTAAAAGCAATCCATTTATAAAATAAAGCATTGAAGAGTTTCTTGACTTCCATCTCAATTCTCTTGGGATAAATGACACAAACGTTGGTGTCGTTATGCCAGAGATAAATACTTGAAATAAAATTAATTATAAAATGTTATTCGGAAACGTTACCTGCCTGACCTGATAATTAATTGCAAAGTTTTATTGAACAATATAACACATCACGTAAACTAGTCTGAGTGCGAGACGCACACACACTTAGAGGAGAGAGGACACTACACACATATACCTTAGGGCGAGAGGATCACTACAGTAGCTCGTTGGGGTCAGGCGCTAGACGCAGCAAGAGGGTGGGTAACTCTCGATAGGTGACTGGCACAATACGAGGAAAGAGAGGATCGCCAGTTTATTAGGGTCAAACTATAGACAAAACGTTGGTTCCAAATATCTGGGAAGGGTCACTATACACGGATAGAGGAGCACAACAGTCTACCTCCATGTTTGTAGGGGCAGTCCGAGAATAGCGCACAACCCCCAGACTGGTTAGCCTCTACATAACTTGCATTTGTGCCTCCTGTAACACCCTTTCAGGAGGAATGCTTCTTATTGACGTACTCTATCACAAGACACTTTTCTTAGTGCAGAATTATTTGGATAAACCTTCCCCCCCAAAATGGGTTTTTGGGGTTTTCATATAGACAAACAACAATAATCAAATTTTAAATTGCACCATTTAATTCAGCACAAAAAAACAAACAATTTAGTACTTTGAATCATTGCTCTACGTCCATTGGTTACCGAGATATTGAAATTGGTAAACACAGTACGTTGATTACAAAAACATGTTATCTCGCAATGTTGGATGGAAATATTTTTTGCATTTGAAATTCGCTGAGTATGCAGGTCTGCTGCAAGGGGGGTATTTTTTATCTTAACCCAGATAGCATGGAAGTATTCTGGAAATATGCTTTTGGTTTGCTTTTGGCATGCACATGCAAATGTGCATTGTTTATTATCCGATAATATGGTTGAATTATTCCATGCAAACCTTCAAAATAAGGTTCCAAAACACATTAGAAAAAATTCTTTCTAAATATGCCTTAGTTTCAATATCATTCGGCTTGAATATTTTCACTGTTTGTTATTTGATAATATGTTTTAACTATTCCATGCAAACCTTCAAAGTAAGATTCCAAAACACATTAGAAAAAATTCTTTCAAAATATGCATTAGTGTGCATATCATTCGGCTTGAATATTTTCACTGTTTGTTATTTGATAATATGTTTTAACTATTCCATGCAGACATTCAAAGTAAGATTCCAAAACACATTAGAAGAAATTCTTTCAAAATATGCATTAGTGTGCATATCATTTGGCTTGAATATTTTCACTGTTTGTTATTTGATAATATGTTTTAACTATTCCATGCAAACATTCAAAGTAAGATTCCAAAACACATTACAAAAAATTCTTTCAAAATATGCATTAGTGTGCTTATCACTTGGCTTGAATATTTTCACTGTTTGTTATTTGATCGTGTGTTTTAATTATTCCATGTAAACATTCAAAGTAAGATTCCAAGTCACATTAGAAAAAAATCTTCATAAATATGCATTAGTGTGCGTATCATTCGCCTTGAATATCTTTACTGTTTGTTATTCGATGATGTATTTTAATCATTGCATGCAAACGTTCAAGTTAAAGTTCCAAAGCACATTAGAAATATTTATATTATATCATATGTTTTTATTTCATTGCATTACGGGAACATTGAAGAAAATTGAATACCAAAATAATGACAAAGTTGCAATAATTTTTGAAGGAAATAAATATTCTTCTCGGTAGGTATTTGTCATGATGTGTAGCCTATTATTAAATTTAATTGGCTACACATCATTAATATTAAACATTTTTTTAATGGTATATTTCGGACCATGTTCTAGGTCATTCGTCAGCCTTTTAACTGGAACAGGTTATGTAAATTTACTTTGTGTGTCTTGAGAATCATATTTGAATATTCTTCTGAGTTATTTTCTAATGTATGTACGAGTAAATGGGATATCTGTCTTCTGACCGGCCGCATATGAGCACGTGTCTTTGGTAGAGGGGTAATGCACGTGACTACACAGAAGGCCGTTTGTTGTCGTCGTCGGCGTTCTTATTGTAAAGGTACCACGCGGGAGCTGTTGATCCCGGGGAAACCACCTCTACTGTCGAGATTCTTGGAATGGTCCGTGCATCCAACAAATAAAGGAACGAGTTGACGAGTAAACTGGAAAGTTGGCTCGCCCGCAGACAATTTAAATGACCATTTTACTAATTCTAAACTAAGTACAAATTAAGAATCAATGTATATCATGTCTTACAGGGTTAATGCACGTCAACCCTTACAGACTCATGAACACTCACATCCTACACAATTTCATAATTCGCAATTATGCAATTGCAATAGTTAATTTTCGCAATTTTTTTTCCTACTCACAACATACACCATAAAACTTTTTTTATAAACTTTTGTTTGCAAAACATGTTTATTACAACTTTAGTTTTAAAAACTCGATCTTGTGTTTTAAAACATGTTGTACAACAAAAGTATATGAAACAAAAATTTATTTTGATCTTTCCATCACGGCTTGGGAAACCTGCATCCTGTTCTGAAACACGATTCTTCGGTTTTAAAACACACTTGTTGTACAAGTTGTTTAATAATTTTCAATGCTTTCTTCAACAAGTTCAAAACAATTAGTATAATTGGTTGTACAACACAAGTTTATAAAACAAGTTGTATAGTATAAACGCGGCTTAAGCTGTCTGATTATATGTGTTATTCCAAATGTTCTATGTAAAATTTGGATTATTTGGATAATTAAAATTATTTGGATAAACCTCCCCCCCCCAAAATGGGTTTTGGGGTTTTCATATAGACAAACAACAATAATCAAATTTTAAATTGCACCATTTAATTCCGCACGAAAAACAAACAATTTAGTACTTTGAATCATTGCTCTACGTCCATTGGTTACCGAGATATTGAAATTGGTAAACACAGTACGTTGATTACAAAAACATGTTATCTCGCAATGTTGGATGGAAATATTTTTTGCATTTGAAATTCGCTGAGTATGCAGGTCTGCTGCAAGGGGGGTATTTTTTTTCTTAACGTATGCCTTGCATAAACTATTACGTTTCTAATTCTTCAAACTAACATTTGCTACTGCCACAATACTGCCACTACATTCCTCTGAAGTAACCAATAAACATGCATTAAACGTCCGTTTATTGCAATCAGCTGATTGTTCACTTCCGTTATTTCCGTTTTCTACTGCATGGTAAATTTACTCCACGGTAAATTTACCGTACAGTGATCGACAAGGACTAACTTTCCAGCCAAGAGTAAGGCTTAGAAACAGATTTTTCTGTGTAGTATGATGTAAAGGTTGATAAACTCATCAAAGTCAGATTCAAATTCAAATTAAATTTTGATCCACACCATTCCATTCAGCGTAAAAACAAATAATTTTTATTAGATGCGTACTAAGAAAGGGTTTTGCAATATTTTCTTTCAAAAGCCTCGAATATGGTATATTATGAAATTCAAAATGGCGCCCATTTTGTGCATTCAAAGTTTACTTTCTCAAAAGCTATAAGACAGTGGGCCATGAAACTTGGCACATATTTTCTTTATAGGCTTTAGAAGCAAGCTAAGGAGGTTTTTCAAAATATTTTCTCTCAGACGGCTAAAGTAGAGTGTATTATAAAATTTAAAATGGCGGCCATTCCAGTTTTTGAAACTATGGATGGGAAGCCTGTAGAATAGTTTCAGGGGATAGGAAAGGTACGAGATCCAATCTACTAAAAAAATAAAGTGTACACATTTATCACGGCCACCAACTATATATATTTGTCAAATGCAACTTGAGCTAATTGCGTTGTACGACCCGCCCGAAGTATTATTTTGTACATATTCCCACTTTGATAAAATTTGTTGCCCGTCTTTTAAATAAATAGGTACTCAAACTAAATCTTTAAAACTCAGTATGGACATTTCATTTCGATAATATTTATATGCACTTGAAACGGAGTTTCCAAAATTATAACTTTACGAGGGTTTGTTATAAGGTGATAGGGATTTCAATTCCAAAACACAAACTATCACCACAATATTTTGCCTTATCGATAGCAGAGTAACCTGACCTCAAATCTGATTGAGAAACGTCTGGGAAGTAGTTTTTGGCCAATGCATTTACCGTCTATTTTTAAAAACGCGCTAAAATAAGATTTATTTTAAGTCTATATCTACTTAAAGATATCTATATCTATATCTTTATATCTACTAGTTACTTATAAAAAATACTTTTGTAGAAAATTTCTTTTCATGATCATCAATATTAGTCTATGGTCAGCTAATAAATATTTTATGATTCAACTTACGCTCTTGGAAATTCAGATTCAGATTCAATATCTACATCCATCAATACACATAATGTACCTATATTAATTGTGTTAAAAAAAACAGATCAGCAAACGTTTTACTGCTTGGCAACAGCAAACAAAATAGCATGACATTTATTTCACCTAGAAGATGAAATTCTTCAGAGCAATATACTCGTACAACGGATTATCCAAAAGAAAGGTTTTTTAGAGTTGTTATAAACATTTTTAGCTTATTTATATTTTTAGGTAGATTATCGTAAAAGTGTTTTCATGGATAGGAAATATTTTGTAAATTGGATTGTTCCGTGGCTTACTATTACATGATTGTTTTTATTTCTGGTTCTTAAAACATGGTTATTTTCCATTCTTATATCACTTCTAGTTTCTAGTGTAAGTTTAAAATATGGTCGATTGTGTGAAAAAAATGTAAACTAAATTCCGTAAATAGTCTTAAATCTATAGTCTTATCTATGATCCTCTATAACTCTTTTGTGTGTAGCCCTAATAACAAACTAAATAGCAAATGTCCGCAAAAATCCAAATCAAAATATAATATTGGACTGTTTCTTGATGTATTAATTGGATCCTTGATCACTGTTGATGATGTTCTACGCTATCCATGTAATTATCATTAAAAATATTTCTTACTATATCTGGTTCTGATTAAACTTTTCCTTGATTACGAACTTTATAGTTTTATATGATTTATTATTATTAAAATAAATAAATAAATAAATAAATGTTTATTTATGGCACTCCAAGTTACTTTTTATCTGTTTTCAGATTGTTTAATTAACTTGAGTAATATTGATTTAGCTATTAGCTTGTCTAAACTTCTTTTTTTATTTTTTATGACCTTCCATCAAACATGCACTTTTTTGCTCCTGAGCTCCCTACCTAAAATAATAACTCCATTCTTTCCAGTATTATGGGAATGACGGATCGAAATACAGTAATACATAAAATGCGACCAATTGGGAAACTGACAAAATGTTTACTGGTATCACCTCAGTCAACATTAAAATCAGCAAAAATATTTAGCTACCCGCTTTGCATCACTTGCAAATAAAGTTACTTCCGTTGATGAAAACTATCTACAAATTTGAGCTTTCCATGAGCAATAATTTTATATCTGGTATATTATTTGAGATACGACCTCGAGCCTAATACCCTTTTTTATTTTCATTATTTATTCTATAAAAACAACGTTTTAACCTAAGTTGTATCTTTTTCCATTTTTTATTTAGCCATGTTTTATCGAATAGCGCCTTCCGCTGTTTTCTCTTCCACAATGTAATGGATCTCATGAATAATAGGCAATTTACGACTTTTGAATCACCTTGGTTCATATCACAATAATCAACATTGCATAGCTTTTTTATGTACGGTCAAATCCCCTTTGCTCCTGGAATAACAGCCAACCCCAAGACCCATCGCCGAGCCCCAGCCTGCAGCACGCCGACGCTATGAAGTGAAAGTTGGTTGACAACAATGGTGTTGGGTCAGACCGCGAGCGATTGTATACGTCTGGGGTGGAAGAGAAAAAAACCTGCGTTTGTGTGAGTGTACAGCTCATCTGGTCTGCATGTGTGTGAGTGAGCAGAAAAAAAGCGACCGACCTGCGCTCTAGGCGGAATAGTTTGTCTACAGAGGCGGTCGCACAACCTTAAAGCCGTTGTGCGTAGGCGAGTCGGCGAGTGCGTAAGTTGCAGGCCTACAGCGCTTAGCGCTTCAGTCTACATTAATGGATTGTTTTATTGCGTTAGTGCAAATCTTTTAAGTAGTGTAAAAGTGGGTCTGCTGGCCCACTTTGCATAAAGTAGCATAATGACAGCCGGCGGAAGTGACGTCACAGGCTGTGACGTAGCTGTGCTGTTGGTATTTAAAGTTTAAATGCCCGGTGTTGGTGGGTATTTAAAGTTTAAATGACCGGAAATGGGTCAAGGTCGGCTGGGGATGTTTTTAAAAAAATCTTGCATTTTCAGGAAATCCGAAAATGCAAGATATATATAAGTAGTCCTGCTGGCACTTGGGCACAAAATGACCTTGAGCTTGATCACGTGATTGACCACGTGATCGGTGACGTCATCCACGTGACCGACCACGTGATCGGTGACGTCATCAAGATGGCGGCGCCCACGTGTGTTTTGGCGGGAATTTGACGTCATCAAGACCTTGAGCTTGACCTTTCACGTGATTGACCACGTGATCGGTGACGTCATCAAGATGGCGGCGTCCACGTGTGTTTTGGCGGGTATTTGACGTCATCAAGATGGCGGCGCCCACGAGAGCACGTGTTCTAACCTAACTTTTTCCGACTACGTGTGTTTTGGCGCGCTTTTTGAATTTTACCGCCTTTTCTCCGGGCTGTAGACGTCATCAAGATGGCGGCGTCCATGTGGGAATGTGTAGTTTGATTGTTCGCTACCAGATGGTGTTATAAAAATGTTACCGCTGTTGCCGGGATTCGAACCCCGGTCTCCGAGTTGGTGTGCTTTCGCACTGACCACACGACCAAGACGCTGTTGTCCGGTCTTAGTTATTATTGTGTATAAGTGTCTTTGATTGGCATATTTATCTCTGGAGGGTCAAAAAGGTCAATCTGATTATTTCTCTTGCCAGCACCCATGTGACCACGTGTTCTAACCTAACTCTTTTCGACCACGTGTGTTTTGGTACGCTTTTGGCGTCATGGCAGCGCCCCGTGTGACCATGTGTTCTGAACTTTCGCGCGTTTTTCGATCCAAAATGGCTGCGCCCATCGGACCACATGTCCCAACCACACTTTTGGCACATTTTTTGTCACTTGATTAATATGTTATAAGTTATACATATGAATTCATCGTTATATGTTTTGTATGTAATGTAAATTATGTCACGCTGACCCCCCAGTACTTTTATAATACCTCCCGTACTCATGGTGCATGTAATACTATATAAAGTGTGTTAGATTTCTTAAAAACTTTTAAAAATACCTAAAAATGTTGATAACTCGAAAACGGTAAGTCCTACGCCATTTTTGAGGCCAAAAATCACCTACTACGTAGTGTAGGTGCCCCCCAGGCGGTACTGACACATATGACAGGTTTTAACTAGGATGTTGCGGGTTGCATCTTGAAAAATGAAGGGGCAACCAGTGTGTAAAAATTCAAAAAATCATATCTCCCGAACGGTATGAGCTATCGAAGTGAAATTTGGTATATGGACACACATAAGCAAAGGCAAAAAAATAAAGGTACCTGACATGTGTTCTGCGGATAAGCATCCGAGAAAATGAAGGGGCTATATTTTAAAATTGTATATCTCAGGAGGTAATTGTCAGATATAAACCAAACTCAGTATACGGGTATATAGTAGCCTAACCTACATATTAAAGTGAGCGCTGCGGGTTGCATCACACAATTGAAGGGCTAAAAATATATATTTCCGACCATGTGTGTTTTGGCGCACTTTTGGCGTCATGGCGGCGTCCATGTGAAGTCTGCCGCCTTTTCTCCCAGTGCTACCAACTTATGTGCATGTAGAGTGTAGTCTATAGCTATTATAACGTCACGTTTTGTGGACACCCACGTAGTAGGACCATCTTCATTATTTTTCTCACAGTGTTACCAATATACTGTCACACCCTGGGAGATTTCTCCCGTACCATCCACAGCACTATCAACTGTTCTGTACATTTGCGATTTTCCTCGCAGTGTTACCAAAGTATGATATATTGTCATACACCCTGTTGTGTGAATAAGAACGAGATTTGTTTGGTAATAACAGTAAGTTATTTATTTAAAAACAAGTGTAAACTGATACAAATTTCAAACGATTCTATTGTGAAATTGAAATGCTGTATGGTTGTACTCCCTCGCCGGGTAGTACGAACAGCCCGTAGCAGTCCTTCGCCAGTCGCTCCAGTTCGGCATCCTCCAACGCCTCGCCGAATTTGGACGGCAGGAAGACTGAGGTGGTTAGGTCCTCCCCCTGGATGTCGAGGACGACAGCAGCGTGTTCTGCCGAAGCGTGTTGCAACTCTCCGTGCCCCGACGATGATTTTACCTAGTTAGTGACCTTGAAAAATTTAAGCCCCCTCAATAATTGCATAACTGTGGCCATTTCGACTGCTGCCCTCGCTGAGGTAAGACATCTCTGCTCTTTTACCATAACCTCAATTTCAAGCTTAAAGACTTAGAATGTCTAGCCTTACTGCTTTTGTATTTAACAACCAACCAGTAATAGTGATATTTGATAGGGAAAATAGCCCCTGGTTCAAAGGGAAAGATGTAGCTGAAATTCTCGGTTATGCTAGACTTAGAAAAGCAATAAATGACTACGTCAAATCAAAGTACTGTAAGTCACCACCGGAAATAGGGAGCACCGATTCGGTGCTCCCTTTGAATACCCAACCTCATACAGTATTTATTAATGAACCCGGTTTATATCAGTTAATGTTTTCATCCAAACTTCAAATTGCTGAAAGATTTCAAGACTGGGTATTTGAAGAGGTTTTACCTTCTATTAGAAAACGTGGAGAATATAAACTAAGACAGGAAAATGCTGAACTGTTACAATCTCTTTCAAAGTCTCTTCAAACTAACTATCAACTTAATCAAATGCACTCTGAGATGAAAGCTGCTAATGATATAATTTGTAAAGAAAACCAAACTCTAAATAAAACTCTAAAAGAACAGACACCAAATGTGGCCGTGTTCCCTGCTAATGATAATCTAGCTCATGTTTTTTGTGTTTTGATTAGAGACACCCTTCCAAAAACTCATGGAATGTGTGAGTACAAGTGCATCCGCACAGCAAAGAGAAGTTTCCAAACAGCTCTAAAAAAGGCAAAAAATGAGGGCTTTGTGCCTTGTTTTATCAGATCCCCTGTCCCTAACGGTATTAACATTTTTAATAAAGCAAAGGAATTCATGGACAACAGTGGTATGTACTATGAGACTGCCTTTAATAATGTATTAACTCCATACAACTTTGTAAATGTAATTGAACTTATCATGAAACATAATTAAAGTAACCCACTGTGTGAGTGGGAATCAAGGGTTTAGTAGATTGAGGTGCCCCAACCTGAGGAGGGTTTGGGCTACTCCTTTGAAAAACCTGGTGTGAGTGTGAAACAAGGGCTTAGTAGACCGTGGTACCTAGAACTTAGAAAATTCTAGGTTACACTTTCAAACAGCCCAGAGTGAATGAAGGTCCCTGGCGCGGTGTAAAAGCCCGTAAACCTGAATGAAGGTCCCTGGCGCTGTGTAGAAACCCGTAAACCTGAATGGTAGGGCAAAGTTGATAGTCTGGCTCCTGGGTCATTCAATCAAACTGCCCGGTGGGGTAAATTAATTATAGTGTAAACACATGGAGGAGGCAACTAGCTTATTTTTGGAAGGCCTTCACAGGTCATAGCGGTGGCGGGGCTATGACTATTTAATAAAAAAACTCTTTCTTTGGTTTGCTCAAAGGGAGAGAACATTAGTTCATACTGAGTGAAAACCAGCTTTTCTGGACTGGCTCATGTATGGAATAATGTTTAACCTGGGTATGTAAACACGAGTGGTCTCAAACTACACTCAAGCAAACAAAATAACTACAACTTACTTAGCTGGAGTAACCTGGATTTATGATGGCGTAGACTGGGTTTCTAGGAGGTAATGGTGGTGGGTGAGTAATAATCTCTGCGTACTCTGGTTCCTTCCTATACATGACACAGAGAGACGGAGGGTGTTGATCCCTCAGGCAAGTAAATGTAAAGCCGAAACAGTTCACTATGCACCACATTTCGTTTAGTACTGATTAAGCGCTGCTACAGTTATCAACAGGGAATATGGTGTTCTGTTTGATAGACTCTCTGGCGGACAAGCTCTTTGTTCTAGCTGTATTTGTCGCAAGTATGATGTTTATTTATTTGATGCGTGTTACAGATGTAAGTGTATTGAATAACTCTATAAAACTAATGTTAGAGAAATAAATTGTAACATTATTAAAATGGACGCAAGGAAAGCTATAGCTGAAGAGCTGCATAGACCAGCTAGGAGAAATTATCCTAGGCGTAAAGTTACTTTAAAATCACTCAGTGATCTATATCAAGCTGACCTCGTTGAAATGCAGCCTTATGCCAAAATAAATAAAGGGTACAGGTATATCCTAAATATGATTAATTGTCTATCTAAATTTGCATTTGCTATTACCCTCAAGGACAAGTCTGGACTCGAAGTCTGGTGGTCCTAAGACCTACGCCTATCTTGTGTGGTCAACGAACAGAAATGCTCTAGTTGAGGTGTGCAAAATTAAAGGATTGACTCTAAATTTGAGCACGTCTCAACATTTGAATTTCGCCAAACTCAAAGAAATGGTTCTAAGTGAGGCGAAATTGACTGTTGAGACGACTGAACGCAGGATAAGACGCACTAAAGACAAGGAGGTCATCACGATCAAAGAAAAAAACTGTTCAAAATGACAGGACCAAAAAGGAGACATGAAGGTGACTACGATACCCTGCCTTACGGCTACCGCAAACGTCCCAGACTGTCCTAACTCTCCTGTGCTACCCCTGCCCATTCCAATAATGCATACATACAACAACAACAACATTATCATCATCATCATCATTATCATCATCATCATCATCATCGTCATCATCATTACTGCCGTACATAGTCAAATTTTTTATTTTTGTGTAATCAAAAACATTTTGGCGGTTTTTAGAGAGCGCTTATCAACTTTTAAAATTCAGCACCACTCAATGGTATATACCCCTTAGAGTCATGTCCAAAGTAGAGTCAATGATTAAAATATCTGTCACGAATTTTATAAGAGGATTCCTACCACCACCACCAAGGATCACCGGTATGGTGGCTCAGTAGATTGAGTGACCCAGCTTCAAACCTGTGTGACTCCTTTGAAAAGCCGTGTGATGATGGATATATGTGGGTCTAGTAAACTGAGTGACTCAGCTTCAAACCTGTGTGAATCCTTAGAACGACCATGTATCACAAGAACCTGATAGATTGAGTGACTCAGCCTTACACCTGTGTGACTCCTTTGAACGGTCAAGTGATGACGGAAGAGGGTACAGTTAAAAACCCTGCGTGGGCTTAGTAAATTGAGTGATTGAGCATTACACCTGTATCGCTCCTTAGAACAGCCGTTGAGACCAAGGGTTTAGTACATTGAGTGGCTCAGTTTTACACCTGAGATCCTCCCTGGAATAACCCGTTTGAATGTGAAAAAGGCGATTCGAGTTGGTGGCGGTAGTGTCTCTCTCTCTCTCTCTCTCACGGAATTCCTGACCCAATAGACGGTCAGAAGGGAGGTGAGGTAGCTCACCACAGCATACAGCGTAGGCAGGGGCTGTATGGGTATTATGTAGCTGTTAACGTCTACAGAATACCAGGGGGCGGAGACGGCGACTAGTTTGTTTTTGGAGGCCGTCACGCATCAGCGGCGGTGGAGGGACCGCAGAATCCCGGGGTTTAAAATAAAAAAAGTCTTTAAATCCCTTCATTATAAAGATGGATACGAGAAAAGCTATAGCTGAAGAGCTGCATAAGCAGGCTCGGAAGAACTATCCCAGACGTAGGGTTACCCTTAAAGGGGTTCATGACCTTTACCAAGGGGATCTGGTCGAGGTCCAGCCTTATGCGAAACTAAACAAAGGATACAGATACATAATGACTATGATTAACTGTTTTACAAAATTTGCCTTTGCGGTTCCGTTAAAGGACAAAACCGGGTCGGAGGTAGCTAAGGCGTTAGAACCTATACTCGCCAAACACAAAATGAAAAATTTGCAGACCGACGACGGTAAGGAATGGTTCAATAAACATGTGAGCAAATTAATAAGGAAGTATAAGATAAATCATTACTCCACATATTCGGATCTCAAAGCTAGTATCGTGGAAAGATTTAATAGAACATTAAAGACACGTATGTGGAAAATGTTCACTGCACAGGGCACACACGAATGGTTGAGCATTTTACCGGATATCATAAAGTCCTACAATAATACCAAACACAGGACTATTGGAATGAAACCTAAGGACGTTAAACCGAAACATGTTAAAGACATTTTGGCAAGACTAGATAAGGTAAAAACAGTCGCTTACAAACCTAGATATAAGGTAGGCGATAGTGTGAGGATAAGTAGACATAAAAAGGTGTTCACCAAGGGGTATCTGCCGAATTGGACGAACGAGGTGTTTAAAATTTACGCTGTCAAACCGACTAAACCTGTCACATATATATTACAAGATTACAAAGGAGAAATACTCAAAGGGGGATTCTATGAACATTAACTTAGTCTGTCTAAAACCGGTGATGTTTATCTGATCGAAAAGGTCCTGAAACGTGATGGAGACAGAGTTCTCGTTCGATGGTTAGGTTTTGATAAATCCCACGACACTTGGGTCCACAAGGACTCTATAAAATAAATATGCATTCTTGAAAACCAATTATTGTAATACAAGATGCATATAATCAAACACTCGTTTAGTTTGCTCATAGAGAACTTTGATTCCTTTGTCGGCGCCGGTATGACGACGCGGAAAAGACACGGTCCTCTCCTTCCAAACACCATTCGTTGTATCATATGCGGACCGTCAAACTGTGGAAAAACCAATATTCTTTTCAATTTACTTTTCGATGCGAACGGGTTAAGGTTTAAAAACGTTTACGTATTTTCCAAATCTCTGTATCAACCGAAATATAGGTTTCTAGCTAAAACAATGCCCAAGGAGATTGGATATTTCGCGTTTGATGACAACTCACAGGTTCCACCACCTAGTGAGGCTAAATATGATTCAATCATGATATTTGACGATATCGCTTGTGAGAGACATGACAATATACGGAGTTATTTCACGATGGGTCGTCACAAGGATATAGATACGTTTTACTTGGGTCAGACCTACAGCCGTATCCCAATACAATTGGTCAGGGATAACTGTAACTTTTTGATAGTATTCAAACAGGATGATATGAACTTACGCCATATATATTATGACCATGTTAATACAGATATGACGTTTGATAAATTTAAACAGTTATGTGGTATGTCGTGGAAAGACAGTCATGGTTTTGTTGTCATAGACAAAGATAGTGATATTGATAAAGGTAGGTACCGCGCAGGTCTAGACAGTTTCATTCAAGACTTATAAAGATGCGTATCTACACGTACAACGACCTATGAGGGTTTCAAAGCGAGACTGTATAACGTAAAGTCAAATTTGTGCACGTTTTGATCCCCAAGTATAAGTACGATATTTGCGCAAGTACGTGATCCCCTGGTTTGACAAACGGGAAAAACAATATTACCACGGGTTAAATTTCACTGCTGGAGTTTCATTGCTGGATATTATCAAGTATTTGCGAACACACAATGATACCTGCCTGAACGTTTTTCAGGCAGGTAGAACTTCCATAAATTAATTTACGATCAAACATAGGCGCAGTAGAAATCATGAAGTCAAACAAGAAACATCTCACGTTACGCATAGCCAAACTGAAAGAGGCTATTAGGCGTAAATATAATACTTTTAAGACCGGTGTTGCTGATACTGAACGGTTTTTTGAAACTAAATACAAACCGATAGTTAAAGAGCTTAAAAAGTCCAGTTTTTCTCCGAAGGAAGAGTCTTTAATGGTGCCGAAAAAAGAAGAAGTAAAATATGATTATGATGATGTTGATGATAATGATGGTGGTGATAATATGAGTGGAACTGATGTTGAGAGTGATAAAGAGGAAAAGTTTATCGATGCGCCAGAAAATAATGATCCATTACCATCACCATCAACGTCGCCATCACCATCACCGTCACCATCACCCGAGCCTCATAGAATGTCAAGCAATACGTTTATTAGAACCAACTTTGAACATCCTTTAACTAGGCAATATATGGATCTTTTCATGAAAGACCGTGGAGGGAAATTTACGAAAATCGATCACAAGTACGGTCCGAGGTATGAGGACGGAAATACTTTAATGGTTGGTAATAAAATACTAGATTTTGATAGGAACGGTGATATACTGATCGGTGATAAACGATATGACGGGACCGAAGGACTTTACGAATTACTGTTTATGAGAACACCTGACGAAAACCTGTTCAATGAGGATGATTTAGACTCTTACAAATCTCTTTTAATCGAGTCGAGCGCGCACAAAAAGGGGTATACGTCTGACGGTCCGGTGAATAGAAATACATCCTATAAGTACAGAGGTGTTATTATAAAAATATTCCCTGTCCCTAATAAAATAGGATCAGGAATGCACTGGAAATCAACAAAATCCCGCGACATTGTCCACTGGGATGATCCTAACGAGCTTGTGGACCGTTTGCGTTTATTAGTCATGTCCGCCGAGACAGGGAATAATTCTCATACGAATGAGATACTTAACATCGTCGAAGAGTTGAAAGAAGGCGGATTTATAAAAGGTGTAGGAAACAAACGTTTTCAGACATTGTTAAAATGAATGTAGACAAGTTCGGTCGTTATAGTTACACTGGCATGACCATAGATAAATTTGGTCGCCACACGTCAAAAGAAAGGATACGGGGACCTAAAGGTGAGGGGTTTAAATTGACAACTGACGGCAGTTATGATATTGGAAATAAAAGATTAGTTAATGTTTCAGACCCCTTGTCCGAAGCGGACGGTGTTAATTTAAAAACTCTACAGACACATACAGGTTCTTGTTTAAAACTAAACGATAACAATGAGTTTTATGATGCACAAAATAGACGGATCGCTAATACTGGCGATCCAATTAGTGCGGGTGAGGTCGTAACTAAAGGGTACATTGATTCCCGCATCCCTAAAAGACTAGATCCCACTTTAAGTTATTCTTTTCACCAATACAGATTACAAGATCTAGCCGCGCCCGTAACCTACGGAGACGCTGTAAATCTAAAGTATTTAACAGATAATGCATTGACCAGAACCGATGGTACGACTGGGTGGGATTTTAATCATCTTCGATTGACAAATGTGGGTAAACCTCGTGATGATGGAGATGCCGTAAACAAGAAATACATGCACAATAATACGGTGATTAAATCTAGCAACAAGGGTTTTAACTTTTTGAAAAGTCGGTTATTGATGGTAGGATCGCCTATGGACGATTTGGATGCTACTAATGTTGCATATGTCAAAGAGAATTCGTTGCATAAAACGAAGGACGGTAACTATGATGCAAAGTCCCGTAGAGTGATGAACCTCACTAATCCGAAAGAAATGGACGACGCTGTAAGCAAAAAATATCTCAAGACAATCATAAGTGATCTAGCGTACTTTTTATACAAGTCCACTCATAAAAAAGGTAGGAGTCAGCCTATACCTCCTGAGCAGTGGAAAAATAAAGTGTTAGAGTCAAGTTGGGAGGATCTATTTAACGATGATCACGCTTGATGAATGAATCATTTATAAAATGGTTAGGCGCAAAGCAACATCAAACAGTCGAAAGAGAACTCTTGTGAAAGGAGGAGGTATTTTCGGTTCAGCGGTTAATAAAGCTATTGATTTACTACCTGTAGAACTTCATATACCTGGTTATAATTTTTGTGGACCCGGAACTAAGCTCAAAAAGCGATTAGCGAGAGGTGATAAAGGTGTAAATCCTTTGGACGAAGCGTGTAAAATTCACGATATAGCGTATTCGAAATTCAAAGACTCGGGACGAAGACAACAAGCTGATAGAGAGCTTGCAGAAAGGGCTTGGCAACGATTCAAGGCAGGAGACGCATCTTTAGGAGAACGAGCCGCGGCTTGGACAGTTACGACAGCTATGAAGGCGAAAAGCAAATTTGGAGGTGGCCGGAGGCGGCGGCGGAGGAGCTGTGTTAAACGTAAAACCCCCGCCAAAGGTAGAGGATTGTATTTGAGACCTTATCCGAAAAGGGGAGGTGGAAAAAAGAAAAAGAGAGTAACTAAAAAAAACGTCTATCCCGATAAAACCGCTCACCAATTATGAATTAGATTACTACGCCGCTAAGCTAAATGTACCTCACTTTAGAGGTGTGTTCATGCGAGACACTTTACCCGTCAAACCAAGAAAGAACGAATCGGCTATAGTGAATTTGGACTCAAATAGTGGCAGCGGTACACATTGGGTATGTTATATGAAACTTGGAGATAAAGTTTTTTATTTTGACAGTTTTGGTAATCTCCGTCCTCCTGTAGAAATCACACGATATTTAGGGGCGTCAGTGGAAATCAAGTATAACTATAACAGACGACAAAGTTTTGATTCAGTTATTTGCGGACATTTGTGTCTAGAGTTCCTAACTAATGTTTTCCCTTAGCGGAACCGGTCCCACTATCAGTTGCGAGGTTTTCCCACCTGTGGACGTCAGTAAAGGTGACTGGGAAATAGGACTAGTCGGTCTGACCACGTACAATTCGATTCCGAACATCGAGAAGGATATAAATGATAAGTTTTACTATGGAGTCGGCAAAGAACTAACTATCCCCGAGGGATCGTACGAAATTGATGACATAGAGGAAGAAATAAAAAAGCATGTACTTATTAGTTTGAAAGCCAACAATAATACGTTGAAGGCCGAGATGAAATGTGCAGAGGATGTCCACTTTGACAAGAAAAATACGATAGCGTCTTTGTTGGGTTTCGAGAAACGGATGTATAAGAAAGACAAGTTACATGTTTCTTCGCAAACCATTAATATAATCAAAGTAAATTCAATCAGTGTAGAATGTAATATTGCTCGCGGTTCGTATCATAACGGTGAGGAGGGACACATTTTACACGAGTTTTATTTGGCTGTCGAACCAGGGTATAAAATCGTAGTGATCCCCAATCCAATCATTTATTTGCCTGTTAACGTTCAGCGAGTAAGTAACATAAGTGTTCGGCTTAGCGATCAAAACGGAGAGCCTGTGAACTTCAGAGAAGAAATAATATCATTGAGGTTACACTTGAGGAAGCGTCAGGATGGGTCTGGTATTTAGGGAATCGCCAGTTATAACACCGCCCATTATTCAGAAAGAAGCGAGACAATTAACATCGTTCAGCGTGAAATTTCTAGAGTCACTAGGATTCAAAGTGAAAAATGTTCGCCATAGAAAGCGCAGTTGAGTACGAAAACACCGTCACGGGGTACGAGTATCACATGTACAAACCGTATGCGTCGTGTACATTTAAAAATAATGATGAAATTAGAATAGCCGTCAGTCAACAGGACATCATAACCGCCCCGTTTGAAAGCACATTACATATTAAAGTAAAAATTAATGGGAAGAAAACAGGGGGTGATGCTGACGTCTCACTGGTCAACAATGCTATTGCATATCTTTTCGATAATATCCGATATGATATTGGGGGAATCGAGGTGGATCATACTAAAATCCTGGAATCACCACCACCATAAAAGGACTTCTTTCAGTACGTGACGTTGAAAAGGATAATTTGAAAAATGCCTGCTGGTTAGGAGCGGGAGAAGCGCTAAAAATTGACAACGATAAAGAATTTACATTTTCTGTTCCACTCAGATTGTTGCTCGGTTTCGCTGAAGATTACAAACGGGTGTTAGTGAACGTCAAACAAGAGCTTATCTTGCTACGGTCAGCGTCTGACCTCGATGCTATCGTATCATCCGACGCGACCTCTTGCACTGTAGAGATAACCAGTTTATACTGGCGTATTCCTCATGTCTCGGTCGTGGATACTTTCCGCTTAAAACTTTTGCGTATGATCGAAAAAGACACGGCCATACAAATACCCTTCCGGTCTTGGGAATTGCACGAGTACCCGTCTCTGCCGAAGACTACACGACAGTCGTGGACAGTTAAGACGACATCGCAGTTAGAGAAACCACGATATGTAATACTAGCATTTCAGACAGATAGAAAAAATAAATTGTCAAAAGACATGTCCGCCTTTGACAGTTGTACACTGACAAATGTTAAGCTTTATCTAAACTCTCAATACTATCCTTATGATAACATCCACGGTGATATGACTATATATTATGAAATGTTTTCCAGATTTCAAAAATCCTATTACGGTAGAGACACGTACCCAAGCGTCAGTTTGGACACTTTTAAAAGTACAACACCACTTTACGTCATCGACTGTTCCAAACAAAACGACACAATCAAGTCTGGACCTGTCGATGTGAGGTTAGAGTTTGAGACAAAAGAGTCCATTCCCGATAAAACCACAGCGTATTGTCTCATTTTACACGATTCCCACCTGGTGTACACTTTACTCACAGGTTCGGTGAAAAAGGTCATGTAATCACAGAGTCATGGGTGGGGGGTTAATAAATTCACCGGTGACCGGAGCACTGTTCAGTCTTAAACATGGATCCATGCGCTGACTATGTGTCTACTTTTAGCTCTGACGACGAGGAGGAGTACTTCCAACTTGATCCTAAAAGACCGTGGAGGGACGATATCGGGTGGATTTTTATAAATCTTAAGAGAAGGGGAAATATTGTTCGGAAAATTGAATTTGACGGGAAACCTTTAAAGTTAGACGTACGTTCTAATGGAAAATTTGATAGGCTAGAAATGGAATTCATCGATGGCGGGGCGATGGAATTAAGTGGGTTTACAATACCGGAAATTGTAGAGAAAACACGCGCACTTTCCAAGTTTACTAAAATGACCGTTTTAATGTACACAGCTTGCGGAATGTGTGACCATGAATACTTTTGGTTAGACGACAATTGGGATGACGAGATGCGTCCGACCATTGATTTTAATGATATAGATTTATGCGAAAGGAAATATCTCGATCACATAGTTGTAAAACTTAAAAAGACCATTCCTCCTGATGATTATACAGATAGTGACACAGAGGAGGATGAAGAAGAAGAAGCAGAAGAGACGGGGGAGGGAGAGGGGGAACCTGAGGTAAAGAAAAGGAAGGTGAACTAGGTGATTCCCGGTTAGTCGTCAAGATGGCTTCGGCAGTTGAGGTTCTCAAGCATAATTTTGCGGCCTGTAGAAATTATGTTCGGAACAAAATTGCGCGTGTAAATGTTTGTAGAAAACATACGTATTCGGATGGATATTCGTGGTTTGTACCGGATGTTGAATCGAGTTTGTTTACCGATAGAATACGTACCGGATACTTTAGCAAAATGTTAAACACACTCCAGATCGTTGTAGAAGAAGGCAAAGCGTTGATAGGTACTGAGGATCTAGAGCACATTCTCGATTGTGTAATTCATTATGATCAGTTTGATACAATAGAAGTGTGTCTTTTTACCAGATTCGGATCCAGTGATGTGAAACAGTACGAACTTAAGAGGGGAAATATAGAGATAGAGGTGGATGAATATGTAACTCGTGCGGAAATTATTTTCAAAAATAGATTCTCATTGGCTACAGCAAAAGGAGTGGGGAAAACCAGCAGCCCTGAGGGTTACGACACTGTTAATACAGTTAAATCGGCAAAAACCCTCAGTTGCAGCCATGACGTCGACCAGTGCGGAAGTGGAGTCTCAACCTTTGATTACACAGGAGGAGGAGGAGGTAAGTACGGACACGGACTTGATACGGTTTCCACCGCGTAAGGAGCCTATCGACGCGTGTAAGGGGATTTTCCTAAAAACCGTTAACTTTTTAAATCCGGAACTAACGAAATCCGTGATTGTCGGTATTTTCAAAAACAGGGAAATTAGTCTGGGCGTTTTATTCACGGGGCGAAAAGGATCAGTGTACTGGTCATATGACACGTACAACCGGTTCTCGGTTCAGTTTGTAGATATTAAAAATGCGTTAGAAACTAAAGCTAAACTATATTGGCGTAATGATGGGGGCGAGGAAATAAAGGTGAAAAACGTTTTTGGAAAACCGTGTGCGTTCCTTAGCGATGGGGAGCATACTTTAACGCTAGATCAAAACGAATGGGCTCAGTTTATGGCCATCCGCCCTATAGTAAACAGGGAGCTTGTCGATCTATTTTACTATGAGTACTTGATCCGTGAATACATTAATACTGTTAGTGTTTCACTCGATGTGACACCACCTGCGGACTTGCCCGAACGTTTTGTCAACCGGTTGTACGACGACGTAACGATTGAAAATGGCAGCCATTGTGGAATTTCACGGGTTCAAGGACAACCATAACCGGTTTATCGTTAAGGAGCTGGCGGTTGTCGGTAAGAATTTTCAAAGTCAAGTCGTATTCAAATCACCGTTTAGTTTTTATTTTTTAAATGAAAAAATGCGGCGCACCGCAAGATGGCTGACGCGTAATTTTCATCACATAAAATGGGACGATGACGGTATCCCGTACAGGGAGCAAGTCATACGTGATTTATGCAAATTTTTCAAAGTAATATATACGAAAGGTCTTGAAAAGGTGAAATTCCTACAGGAGTTCCACCGAGACGTCCGGGAAATCACTTGGGATCGTGGTGTTCCCTGTAATGATATACACTGTTTGCTACCTCAGCACAAAAACAGTGATGTGTGTAAATGTGCTCTGTACAGTGCAAAGTCCTTTCAGCATAACCTATAAAAACCCCAGACACGGATTAAAAGTTCTCATTTACGATGGAAAGAGCGTGGCAACTACTGTCCCGGGAGCCTAAGGCTCCTGAAGGAGTTATGACCGATAGTTTCATTATGAAATTCAGTCGGTACTTGGATTGGAATTTGCTGTCTGATAACTATGATTTTTCAATTGATATGCTTAGAATGTTTCTTCATCGTGTTGTCTGGGCTAAAATCTTACGGAAGAAACTGTTTTCTGAATCGTTCCTGAGGGAAATGGCTCCCAGTTTTGACACGTCAGCCTGGGAAGTCCTGAGCAGATATCAGTTTCTTTCTGAACAGTTTATTCACGACTTTTCAGACAAGGTGGATTGGGATAATATCGCTTTGTATCAGAGTGTAAGCGGTAAATTTTTAACTGACCACCGGTATTTAGAAGAAAACGATGGGGCCTCTGTGAGTGATTAGTAAAGGGGCGGGAGTGCTCGGCATTCAGTTGAGGGTTCGCCCGTGATGGCTTGAACGGACTTTCAGAGGACCGTGTAAATAGTTGTGTAAGTAGTATACCTCTAAGGGTGATTAGTAAAGGGGCGGGGGTGCTCGGCATTCGGTTGAGGGCACCCGCGTGATGGCTTGAACGGACTCGAGGAGGTTGTAAATAATTGTACATAGTATACCACTGGAGGTGATTAGTAAAGGGGCGGGGGTGTTCGGCATTCGGTTGAGGGCACTTGCGTGATGGCTTGAACGGACGTTCAGTGGTCGTTAAATAGTATTGTAAGTAGTATACCTCTAAGGGTGATTAGTAAAGGGGCGGGGGTGCTCGGCATTCGGTTGAGGGCACCCGCGTGATGGCTTGAACGGACTCGAGGAGGTTGTAAATAATCGTAATAACTGTACAGAGCCTGAAGGGAGGTAGCGATTTGGCATTTGGTTTGGCTACCACCGTAAGTGGGCGTTGTTGGGGCCCCTTACCCCAGAGGTTAGGACTACTGGTGAAGCTCTGGGTAAACAAAAAGAACGCGCCGGGACCCTGTACAGCCTGACCTAACCGGTCTACTGTGGTGTGGAAACCAGGGTCACATAGATTTTAAGAAAATAGGTTAGCGTCTCTCATTCACACTGGACTGTTCCAAGGAGTAGCCTCAATCACAGGGCGAAGATTAAAGCCCCCCAGAGGTTAGGACTACTGGTGAAGCTCTGGGTAAACAAAAAGAACGCGCCGAGACCCTTACAGCCTGACCTAATCGGTCTACTGTGGTGTGGAAACTTGGGTCACATAATTTTCGGGTGTAGCATTTTTTAAAGGGTTGACTACCATAATAAGCGGGCGAGGGTTGGAGCACCCTATCGTAGAGGATTTGTAGATCTGTAGGCAATGTTAAAAATGAAAAGCAAATGATTAATCTAGTTTACTGTGCTTGGGACTCGGGTCGTTTAGGTCAAGCTGTGATGATTGCGAGAGTAGCGATAACGCTCATTTAAATAGAGGGTCATTGAAAGCGTTGGTCAGTGTGCTCGCAATGATTTCACCAACGGTTGTCATTATCCTAGCGATCACAGGTTGTCTGCTGGCCTCACCTCCAGACAGAGTTGTAAGTATGCTGCGTGCGTGCGTGATGCAAGTCGTGTTTGTGTGTGTGTGTGTGTGTGTGTGTGTGTGTGTGTGTGTGTGTGTGTGCGTGTGTGCGTGTGTATGTATGTGTGTGTGTGTGTGTGTGTGTGTGTGTGTGTGTGTGTGTGTGTGTGTGCGCGCGTGTGTGCGTGTGTGTGTGTGTGTGTGTGTGTGTGTGTGTGTGTGTGTGTGTGTGTTTGTGTAGGTGAGTTTTAATTCTAATAAATCTCTTATCTTTACAGGAGACCAGGATGAATGATTCGTCGGATGATGAAGAATTGTTGATGGCTGTGCAGAGGGTTGAGGAGCAACGGTCGCCGTCCGTGATTCGCCCTCAGAGTCCAACGGGGTCTCCCGACCCATTTGAATTCCCTACCCGAAACCCATATAGGCGATTAGATGGAATGAGCCTGGGAAGTCTCCATAGAGGAACACGACCAAGACAGGCGCCCTCTCCAGACATGTTTGCATCTCCGGAGGCAAGACAGGAGGTGGTCGGAGGAGCTATAAGACGCTCTCCGCTGCGGGACATCGGGAATCTTCCTCGTAATGTAAGCAAAAGTTATTACCAAACAAATCTCGTTCTTATTCACACAACAGGGTGTATGACAATATATCATACTTTGGTAACACTGCGAGGAAAATCGCAAATGTACAGAACAGTTGATAGTGCTGTGGATGGTACGGGAGAAATCTCCCAGGGTGTGACAGTATATTGGTAACACTGTGAGAAAAATAATGAAGATGGTCCTACTACGTGGGTGTCCACAAAACGTGACGTTATAATAGCTATAGACTACACTCTACATGCACATAAGTTGGTAGCACTGGGAGAAAAGGCGGCAGACTTCACATGGACGCCGCCATGACGCCAAAAGCGCGCCAAAACACACATGGTCGGAAATATATATTTTTAGCCCTTCAATTGTGTGATGCAGCCCGCAGCGCTCACTTTAATATGTAGGTTAGACTACTATATACCCGTATACCGAGTTTGGTTTATATCTGACAATTACCTCCTGAGATATACAATTTTAAAATATAGCCCCTTCATTTTCTCGGATGCTTATCCGCAGAACACATGTCAGGTACCTTTATTTTTTTGCCTTTGCTTATGTGTGTCCATATACCAAATTTCACTTCGATAGCTCATACCGTTCGGGAGATATGATTTTTTGAATTTTTACACACTGGTTGCCCCTTCATTTTTCAAGATGCAACCCGCAACATCCTAGTTAAAACCTGTCATATGTGTCAGTACCGCCTGGGGGGCACCTACACTACGTAGTAGGTGATTTTTGGCCTCAAAAATGGCGTAGGACTTACCGTTTTCGAGATATCAACATTTTTAGGTATTTTTAAAAGTTTTTAAGAAATCTAACACACTTTATATAGTATTACATGCACCATGAGTACGGGAGGTATTATAAAAGTACTGGGGGGTCAGCGTGACATAATTTACATTACATACAAAACATATAACGATGAATTCATATGTATAACTTATAACATATTAATCAAGTGACAAAAAATGTGCCAAAAGTGTGGTTGGGACATGTGGTCCGATGGGCGCAGCCATTTTGGATCGAAAAACGCGCGAAAGTTCAGAACACATGGTCACACGGGGCGCTGCCATGACGCCAAAAGCGTACCAAAACACACGTGGTCGAAAAGAGTTAGGTTAGAACACGTGGTCACATGGGTGCTGGCAAGAGAAATAATCAGATTGACCTTTTTGACCCTCCAGAGATAAATATGCCAATCAAAGACACTTATACACAATAATAACTAAGACCGGACAACAGCGTCTTGGTCGTGTGGTCAGTGCGAAAGCACACCAACTCGGAGACCGGGGTTCGAATCCCGGCAACAGCGGTAACATTTTTATAACACCATCTGGTAGCGAACAATCAAACTACACATTCCCACATGGACGCCGCCATCTTGATGACGTCTACAGCCCGGAGAAAAGGCGGTAAAATTCAAAAAGCGCGCCAAAACACACGTGGTCGGAAAAAGTTAGGTTAGAACACGTGCTCTCGTGGGCGCCGCCATCTTGATGACGTCAAATACCCGCCAAAACACACGTGGACGCCGCCATCTTGATGACGTCACCGATCACGTGGTCAATCACGTGAAAGGTCAAGCTCAAGGTCTTGATGACGTCAAATTCCCGCCAAAACACACGTGGGCGCCGCCATCTTGATGACGTCACCGATCACGTGGTCGGTCACGTGGATGACGTCACCGATCACGTGGTCAATCACGTGATCAAGCTCAAGGTCATTTTGTGCCCAAGTGCCAGCAGGACTACTTATATATTTTTTACAAAAGTATTATTTTACATTAAGTTTGAAAAGTTTACTCCCAAATTTGAAAAGTAGGTTGTTGACGGTGCTGAAATCTCTTGCTTATTTTCATTCTTCTTTTTGTTGTTAGTTGGCAAAAACACATTTTTTTCGTTTTGATTGTTTGTTGCATAAAGTTCCAAAGATAAGCCGAACCCAGTGGCTATAAGTTGTTTTAGTTCTTCACTAACATTTTCCAAATCCTTGTAGGTTGTAAGATTGATACTGTTGTAGTGAATCCCGCGAATGTTGAGAGACATGACTAGAGTTGTTTACTCGACTAGAGGTGTAGCAGGAATGATTATTGCAAAGCCGGTGCTGCGGGTACCTCTGACGGTGGGGGTAGTGGTGGGGGTAATGGTGGGGATAAAAAATGGCAGGCGTTTGTTTAGTCACTGAATTTAATCGCTGCCACAATAGACCGAGTCGATGTTGCAATTCTTCTAGTTTATCCAACCGGTTCTTTTGATATGTTTTGCAACTGCATTTACAGTAGCAGAAAGAATTACATTTTGTACAAGCTTTTCCGTCAACTTGATCTTCAGGTATTTTAAAACATTTTTCTTTGCAACAATACGTTAAAAGTAGTAGATTATCTCTTTTGGATGACATGTTGGTTGTAGCTTGTCTTAAACAGAACGGAGCCTCTCAACGTTAAGGTTCCGTATTTATGTAAAGTATCTGAATAAATCATCGAATAAAACTATCGAATAAAATAATCGAATAATACTATCGATTAAAAGTTCAAGGTCATCCGTTTGAGCTTTTAGAAAAATACAACATATCAGTATATCAAAACATATACTGATATGTTGTTTTTTTTAATCTTTTTATTTAAAAAATTTTATAATACAATATTTACAATGTTATTTTAATTTATTATTTTTGAGCGATGTGCAGAGTAAGTTCCGTAGAGTTGTTGCCGCTCATTCCGTGTGACACCAAATATAATGATCCTGGCTGAATTTCCCGCAGATATTCATTTTGCAGCAACTGGACGAATCGTTTTGGAAGATATACTTGAAACTTTGGTTCATCACCTGGTGTAAATGGTGCATCGGATAAAGATGCGACGACTGCGTCTCCATGCGTTGTATCAACTTTCTTCATTTCATGAACAATATAATGTTTCTGTTCTTTTAGTTCTGAACATTTCTTGATAATTAGAGTATTTGATTTTGAATGCAAGTTGAATTGTTCAACTAAACATTGGAGAAACTGTTGTGATGCCATCCTTCACTGAAGATGTTGTCTGTTCGGAGTATGGGGTTATAGTGATACTCGGGGTGTGTTGCCTCCTCGTTTTTATAACCTTCGGAACCCCCACTACATTCTTCCATTTGTTGTAAGTAAGCAGCCAAGTGATATGCGTTTTGTAATGCGCATTGAGATTGGTTGTGTTTCGGATCTATTGTAGAAACACAAATATTTCTAGCATCAAAGTGAAAGGTTTTGTCCACTTTTATGTTTAAAACTTCTTTGTTCGTGTACTGTCGTATCCAATTCTTTTTTTCCAATCCTCTGGTATATATGTGCGTAAATTGTTTGCAAAAATGAAACATAATGTTTTGTACATTGTTGTACGGTAGAAAACTTTCAAACTAATGGATATGATGAAAATTATTTGTTAGCCATCTGTTTGTTATTTTAGCTTTTGACTTTAGTTCATGGACAGAACACGGTGCTTCAAATAAGAACGGGTACGCTACTTGTGTGAGCAAATCTAAAATAACCAATTCTATTATGATAAATCTATGATCGTTTCCGCGAAATGCTTGAAATTCAATTACACAAGGTTTTGCTGCCATTTCTTCATCCAGTCTGCTCATCACGGTGTCTGCCGATCAACTGTTTTCCACATCACGGTAGGTTAGATATATAAACCAGGCCGTACAGTTGTAGGCGCGTTGGTGTATGTTTAACGTGGGCACCGTCCCCAGTAGGCCTACCCCACGGTTTATTCTTTTGTTAAGTTACATTGTAGTTTTTAAACTTGCAGAGTTTCTCCTGTATTGTCGTTGTTGGTTTCTTCTTCTGTAGCTTCTGTTGCAATTTCAGTAAAAGGTTCAAAGTTTCTCAACTGCCTCCACATTTCCACTTCGTGAGGTATTCTATTAAAGATGGATGTATCTATTGGTCCGTATTGTAGAGTGCTGTCAGGTTGTTTTTCGCATGCATCTACCAAATCCTATACTCTTATATGAGCAATGTTATCGTCCGTTCTTGTATACTTGCTTGCTTGCTTGCACAACGATCTCAAAAACGGCTCCGAGGATTTCCCTCTAAGTCTGGAAATAAGTAATTTATGACTCAAAAACGTCTTTTATGCAGATTACTTGGCCAGAGAAAATCTATTAACGTAATAAAACGAATTTAAAAGTTGTAAAATTTTAACGTTGGCCTTATGGGTTGCCGTGATGGCAACGAAAATAATCAAGAAAAGTGTAAACAAATGAAGTAATCATAGCAGCTGTTTGGAATCTACAGCAATAAAGGGAAAATATAGGAATTGGGATGAAGAGCCCATGGAGCAATAAAAATGTTTCCATTTATCAATTTTATGACATTGAAATATTTTATAGTAACTGGATGAACTCGTAAACATGAAATAACACCGAGCAAGGCTCGGTCCACCAGGTACTATTCCTTAATAACAGAGCTTGAAAATACCAATTGTTTCATATACCTAGTGATAGGTGATGTTGCATAGTTTAAAATGTAGAATTCTTCACGTGTAGTAGAATTTTATTTTCAAATTGTGTTGAGTCTCTAATTCTTACTTGTTGTTGACCACGATGTTTAATAATGTCAATTTCATTGTCACAGTCCAAAAGTCGAATGTTAGTTTTTCCTTCCAAAGAAACTGTTGGCTAAATAACATTCAATAAGATGTAGATGTTTTAAAAAGGAATCCCAAGCATTTTCTGAAAATAAAACCATCTTTGTCCCATGGCTCAGTATTACTGCGGGAGAGTAGTCTAATGATTTTACCAATCCTATCGACACACTTTTACTCATGCAAGATGAAATAGGATAAAAGATGCGTAGGAAAACTTCAGTTAAAATGTTTGGTGGAATATTTTCTTCAAGTTTTCTTTTCTTTCTTACGTTTGTTTTATTACTTTCCAACTTTTTATTTTGCATTCCAAACTTTAAAAACTCATCAATTTCCTTTACAACATTACCTTCAAAATGTTTATAATCATCATCATTTTCCAATAAAGGTGCTGTTTCGGAAATGCTTTGTACAACTGATAAAGAACTCATTTTGTTTATAATGCCGTAGACGATGTTACCCATACAACTGTAGACAGTCAACTCAACAATTTGCGTTCCCGCTCCTGCTTTTATAACCGAGTGGTGGAGGTAATGTTTTTCTTTTCATTTTTACAAAACTGCTTTTACAATACCGGTTAAAGGTGTATATGTAACAATTTTATCATGTAAAATTAAACAATAAGCAGATGTATCTTTGGGTACATTTTGTTCAAATTCCATTTCTATTTTTATATCTACACTAGAAGATTTTACAGATTCATTTTGTTTGAAACAATCAACTACAACAATCGGATAGGTAGATTTAAATTGGTTTGGCGTTAATAAAGGTGTGTTTGTTTTTCCATAATATGAATTTTGGAATCTTGCGTACATATCGTACAAAACGCTAAACCTCTCTTTTGTAAAGTTTATGTTGAAGTTGTCGTATGGAAAGAATTGCGAGTTTAGAAACACCTTAACATTTGTAAGTTTGCAATGATCAAATTCACCAGCATGTTTAGTTATCTCATTTCTTCTTTTTGTATGTAATCCGAATATTACATATCTTGCTTTTTCCAAATGAGTAGAAGTTTTTACAGTCCATGTATGACGTTGTGTTTCCGGTAAAACTGGATATTCATGAAACTCCCAACTTCTAAATGATATTACGATATCACGATCTGATTTTAAAGTTCTCAATAATGAAATTCTATTCTGATCATTTAACCGTACATGCGGTACTCTCCAAACAATCTTGTCTAATTGCATTTTTCATTCTAAAGTAGCTTCCGTTGTTCCATCAGGCGCCATAATAATATCTTTGTCGTTTGATGATCTTAACAAAACTAATTCTTGTTTTACGTTTATTATTATTTTTCGGTAATCTTCGGCAAAGCCTAAAAGTAATCTTAAAGGAATGCAAGTGTCAAAATTGCCTGAACTGTTTGGAGTGATTGTACTGGAATCGGAGCTACCCATCCTGCGGCGGCCAGCATATTTTTTTCACTCGGTGTTAAAGATGCTAATCCTTTTAAAGTACTTGTAATTCCCATCTTTTTTGTTGAATCTACTGTAACTCCGGAAATTGCATATCTTATTTCATCAAACAAATATGCCATGGGGTTATTTATGAACGGAACAGTATTTGCAGTGGTTCCACCCCTTTTTGTTACTCTTCCTTCGATATACAAATAACTTTCACATGGAAGTGTATAAATATCTTGTTGTTGTATGGGAATTCTAATTTCATCGTTATTTTTTAATTTTGACGAAGCGTAAGGGTTTTGCGTATGATAATCTTGTTCTCTTAAAATTACGAATTTACACTTACGCTAGATGCTTGCACAAAGTTTGAACTTGTGTTGCCTTGTAGATTAGAAACATTTATGATATTTGCATAATAAGCATGAGTTTTTGTATATAGCTATTTATCACTTATTATTTCATTTGAGCTTAATTGGAATTTTTGTTATTAAATTAATATTAAAATCAATGAGGGAATGCATCCAAAGGTAACAATATTTTTTGAACCTTGGCCTAGGTATATTTATGATTTAACTCTTAAATGACGAAGTTATACTACCACTATATGTTTGCACATTGTTTAACTAGTAGCGCTTTGTCAATTAGAAACGTTTATTTTAATATCTGCAAAATGAGTATGTTTAGAACTCCGAGACTGTCGTGCATAATGAGTATCATAATAATTTTAAGTTAATGAACAAATAAATAGGTGTAAAAGTTTGTTTCTAAGACTGAGAATTGGCTATAATGTAATTCAAAAAGGCCTAAAAGGTATATATTTTTTGTTTCTCATGCACGAGATTTGGTCGTAATTTATTTCAGTATAGATGGTTAAGGCTGTTACCTGTTTGCATGTTTAGCACCAATGCTAGGCTAGGAATTCAAATGCATGGTGTACCTTTTCATTTACTCTTTTCAATTGTCATTATTTATTTGCATGAGGCATGCACATATTTTCATTTATAATAAGTTAGTTACATTCCTGAAAAAGAGTAGAGTATCAAATTTTATTTTTAATGTTCTTTAACGTAAATATTAATTAGAGTTTGAAAATAAAGTATTAGTGTCTGAGTTTTAAAACCATCTCACACAACAATTATTCCAAAATGATTTCTAAAGATATTTAAAAATAGTTTTTGTTTAATTTAAATATTACGAATGGCTATTATTTTGTGTATTGTATTTTCCTCCCGTAAATAGAGGTCTTCAATTTATTTTGAGTGTATTTATTTATTTATTTTTATTGGTCCTTGCTGAGGCCAAAAACAATAAATTCCACAGGCGGGTCTGCGCGCCGGGTGGTTGTTTGGGGATGAGCCCTTCAGCTGTGTTTCGTGAGTGCTCATTGTTTTCTCTAAATAGGTCTTTAATATGGAGGATATTAATTTGTTTTTGGAGACCTATAGGAAAATAAATAGTTCAAAAATAGAATCTTTAAATGTCATCAGTATGTAATGATAATGAAAGCTGCTTAAATTTATTTTACATGAATGTACGCAGTTATAATAAAACTTTTGATTCACTTTTAATTCTATTGCAGTCAGTTAATATTAAGTTTGATTTTATTGCACTGGGGGAGACATGGCTGGGTCGAGACGGGGGTGGTTTGGAAATAGAAGGGTATAAACGTTTTTGTACTACTCGTGGCAAAAATCAAAATGATGGAGTTGTGTTGTATGTTAGTGAAAGAGTGAATGTGTGTGAATGTGATGAACTGGAGCTGGGCGACGTGAACTGCTTATCTTTGGAATTTCTCCTCCAAGATAAGCGATGCAATCTACTCACGGTTTACAGAACACACGACAGTGACTTGGACAGTTTCACTAATGCTCTCAGACATTACTACGAAAATACTCCGAACTCAAAAAATTACATCATAATGGGAGACGTAAATGCAAACATTTTGGACTCAGACAATAAGACGGGAAGGTATTTGGACGTTTTGTACGACGTTTTGTTTTATGTGTGGCATAGATATTCCCACACGAGTGGTGGGAAATAGCATGACATGCATTGACCACATTTTTATTAAACACTATGACTTCAACCCGTTACGAACTGCGGTGGTGGGGACGAAAGTCACAGACCGCTACAGTATATGTTTACAAATTGACTATGCACAAATTGACTATGTTCGTCGTGTATGCGTGACACGACGAACCTTTCAAAACACGAACTCCTACATAGATACAAAATTGCTCAGTGCTTATATTAAAGATATTGACCGGGCAGTAACCTTAAATATTCAAAACGTCAATGAATGTTCAAAAAACATGTTCGAAAAAATTCAGGAATGTGTAGCTAAATCAACTAAACAGTCCAACAATTCTAATACAAGATTTAAGGCTAAACATCCCTGGAAAAGTTGTGTTTCTGGCCCGATAGATATCAGCACTTCTGTGGCAAATTTATAGTAAAGATAATTTGCATAGTTATTGACCGATTTTAGTTTTATGAGTTTTGTTGTATATAAAATGAACAAGAAATATACGCTATTAGAGTAAACAATTTTTTTAGTTATTTAATAAAAAAACTTTAGAGAATAATATGATTATTACCATCATTTTTTTTAAATCGCAGGTAGTCATTTTGTAAACAAAAATTTTAAAATAATTTTGGCGTTTTCAGATATGAAATCGGTCAAATGGTGGCATCGGAATAGTTTTTTAAAGATATTATCATTATTTCTCTCACCCCCGCGCCGCGCCGCTGCGCCCCCCCCCTCGCACCGCCATACTGCCCGACCGCTCTGACGCGCGGCGCTCCTACTTAGTAAAGTTCGTCAACTCAGTTGTCGCATTTGCACTCTGGCCGGGCACACTAGACCAGACTACTAATTACTAATAACACCTTGTAATTAATCCTCTGATTACAAGGCAGTGGATTTATGAATTTATTTGCGGGTTCATTGTTCAATTTTAACATTACGACAAACAAAAATTACCATTATTTTTGTTGCTGTATAACACCAAGTTAAATTAAATGATTAATTAGTTGATTCAGTTTAAAATAAAAGTTAACTTTGAGTACATGAAATGATAAATAAATAAACAATAATTAGTGCAAAAGACCTTCATTTACTTAATGCACAAAATGCACAGTATGAAAACATACAGGAAACATGTTTACAAGAATATTTGTTACGTGACTTAGGCTATTTGCCCCTGGATGTTTCGCCATTGAAAGTGAATTCCGCAAGTGGAACTTGTGGTTATATAATCGGCATACTGCGACAGATTCTATGATCTTCAAGTTATGGTAAAGAGCGCAGTTGTAGCATAACACCTTCTCCATTTTATCTTTCCAAAACTTGTCATCTCGCTCAATAGCTTCTGTGTGTATGTCCTTTTTTGCACAGGCAACAAAGTAGCAATTTCTTGCCCGTTGATGTTTCGCCATTGAATGTGAATTCCGCAAGTGGAATTTGTGGAATTGGAACAGGATGGTGGGACTATTTCTCTCCATACACAACTATTTCTAGGAAACGCATTTATAAATCTGCCCTATAATTTTACCGGTTACAATTGCAACCGTTTATCTCCCCTATTCCTAAGTATAACTCAGCAATGCAAGACTGTTTTGGTAACAAAGTATTAGGTTCAGGAATTATCATAGAAGTAACAACAGCTGTTGATGCTTAGCTAAATAAAACAATAGCAGACGTGTTTAAATCCCAGAGCTTTTTAAATGGCAGATATTTTTCGTTATTTCTCATTTTCTAACATATTTTGACATGATCTGCTGTTTTTACTGACCCCTGAAACTAAGACTTTTAATTTGAACCCTCTCCCAACATCCTGCGACCTGCCAAACTCTCACATTTTCTATTAAAAAATCGCTTATAGAATTAGTAATATAGATAGATAGATTGTTCAAGCATAAGCATAAAAGCAAACATTGCTCTTATAAGAGTATAAGAGGATAGGTTAACTTCCTATCTAAACTACACGTAATAAGTTTATTTCAAATTGAAACTAGCAACTGTAACGTGGTCAACGTGGTTGAAAGCTTAATTCATAGTCAATGGAATTTGTATTTAAATTAGCTCGAAACAGCTGTTATTGCTTCTGCTCTTTAAAACTGCCTGATCCATCCATCAGTGAAGCTAACTAATCTGCTTCGATTATTGAACATGTAAGCAGAACATCGTCCATTTGATTTGAAAGAACTCCGTTGTCTTTATTCCGTAATTTTTTATCTGTGTATAGTGACGTTATGGTTGTATAAATCATCGACCACATAGTACAAATAGACAGAGCATCCCTATCTTAATAGTATTGCAGCAAATGAAGCAGGGGCCGCCATAATGTTTCGGTATAGAAACACAAAACGACGCCTAAAACCGCGTAATCTGACAATGCTCATGTTTCAAATAACTCGTAGTTTATACTAGTTAGCATTGAGGCTTAAGATTGAAATTTTGCATGTTAAGAGTCCTTTAATTTGAACAGTAATAACATTTTAAAGAACCATTTATATAGTAAATACCAATAATTAATTATTCAACCATTTTTTATAATATTTCAAAATTCATCAACCTTTGTTATTCTGCAACCTTTGTTATTCAGCAACTTGTAAATTATAAGAATGTGTTCATTTATTATTTACTTAATAAATTATCTTTATATTTATATATCAATCGTATTACTAAAATAATTTTTGTTCTATTTTAAAAAAATTATAAAAATCCATAGGTTTTTATTCAACTTTTAAACATGACATGAAAAAGTAGTCGGCTGCTAGGCCTACTTTTTAAATTTTTTGGTCAGGTAAAATAAAAAAACAATGGAAATCGTTGCTGAAGAGTTGAATTTTTAAATCATATTTTTTGAAAAAATTATCTGCCGTAGTTTGGTCGATAACTTAGTTATTGTGGGAGAGTTTATCCGTGTGGCGCCTGCATAAAAACTAAATTAATCCTAAACTGCTGTTTACAAAAATGTAGTCGACAACAAAAATACAAATGTGGTATCAAAATTAAAGTACTATGGTACCAATTACAAATGGTTTAGGAGCTCTTTACACATCACAGGAACCTCACAGGTACATTCATTCCGTGGCGGCAGCTTCTCTTAAAAAATGTCAGGACAAGCTTCTACGTTATCGAATTTTACGATGTGTAAACTGTCTCTAAACAATTTATAATTGGTACCACAGTAATTGTGAGATTCAGACCTTTAATTTGATACCCTATTTTTAATCGTTTACGTAATTTGTTCCGCCATCGTTACCGACTAAGGACAATATCAGGCTTCATCGCGCGCGGGTCTATGCTCCATCTACCTATACTATGTGGTCGATGGTATAAATACAGGTGGATTTTCTTCCTGTTGTTTTTGACAGAGATTATTTGGTTTTGTTGGTGAATCAGTCGGTCTAGAAGTACACAAAATCATGACATGTTTGTTATTTTCTATTACTATTATAATTTTAGAGGCAATATAGGCCTACCAATTTATATGAAAGACGAACTTGAAATATAGAACATAATAAAATAAAACTACCCTATAGCCTTGTAAAGAGCAACACAGTTCCTCCGTAGTTTTAAAAGTAGTTTTTAACACTTATACATTTAAGGGAAGATAAACATATATTTTCATATTTAGCATCAGAAATTAAAAAAAAACTCTTACTGTGTTAACATTGATCACTTTAATTACTGCAGTACCCCATCTTAAATCTTTTTTCGTGTAAAGTTTAAGACTTGGCAGTTAGAACCCTAATGTTCCAAGCCCTCGAAATATCATTATAGCTTAATAATAATAGATGTAACATATTTTAACAAGAAATTCAAATTTGTCATCATTTTTTTTTGAAACGTGGTCCATGGAGAACATAAAAGTTTAACAAAATAACGTTACCAATAACAATAATTAACTGGCGAAGAAACGAACTCTAAGAAGAATCATGGTAACTAATAACCGAGAGCACATGGATGGAAGGGCGGGAAGTCATCATCCACCACAAGAAGTGTTTGTACGACGAGCAACGGCTGAGCCGCGTGGTGGGGGGCGAGCTACAGTGAGTCACCTCAGGCAGGCCCTGCACTGCATCATTTTTTGTCTCCCGCGCGCTAACTATCTCGTTTCCTCTGCGCTAAGCCATTCGAAGTCACTCATAGGATGTGATTGAGACATTGCCCATCCATACAGATTATTGGCATCAAAATACATTAGATGACGTGAAGGCTCTTCTGGTTTACGATCTTCAACACGACACCGTTTGTGGTTGGCCTTAGCTTGTCGTGTTATCGCCTGGGAAATACCACCTCTTATACCTTGCTCGAAAAACAAATACATATCAAAGTCCTGCAGTGTTTCGAGCTTCACATCTGTCAACTTGAGCATGACATCCCATGCGTATGAAGGTAGTGTAATGTAGTGTGTCGGGTCAAGACCGTACTCTTGCAGCGACGTGTTGCGGAATTGTTCAAATACATCCGTCAATAATGCAACGTCGCATAGTAGATATACCGTGGCGTAGTCCTCCAGAGTTGAACATTCGAAGGTATCCCATACTTTACAGGCGTGCTCATAGTCAGCATCTGAGATATGTTCTAGTGTCATATCATTGTAAAACGCCTGTTTCGGTGGCAGTTGGATGGTCGATCCTAACACTTCATACTCGGTAACATAGCTGTATGGAAACACACCCTACGCCGAACCAATCCAAATTTGTCATCGTCAGGGAACGCTTTCTTCGTTTCAACAAGCTTCTCCGACGGTAATGCTGCTGCTAAACTGGCAAGGCTTGAAGACAGGAATCGATACGAATCCACGAAGCGAACACCGATAACAAGTCCCTTCTTCCTCCGTTGCTTCGCCGGCTGCGGCTTACGCGTTTTTGTCGTAGTCATCGCTGACACCACATCTTCAAAGATAAAGTTCTTGGTGAACGATATGTATCGTTCATCATTATGAGCAATCACCTCGACGTTACCGGGATCTACAGCCAACTCCCTGACGATAAAGTGTCCGTCATAATTGGAAAGGTTGTGGAAGTATACATTTATTAGTCTCTGTTCTCGGTAACGAAGATTGCACGACCGATGTGCTGCACCACGGAACTCGTACGGTGATGCATGATTGTAGTCGCGCACTTTATTGTCCTTACTACCATCGATAAACTGTTTGTTACAAAGACAACACACTGTAGCACTGTGATACGCAGTCCATTCTGCACGAGTGAGGTTTGGTCGATGTTGATGATAATTGTACAACAAGTTCTTGATCCGATTAACATCCTTCTTCAGTCGTCTCATGAACTCTGAAGACGCGTTAGATCCGAAGTACGTCTCAGTACTGCACGCCTCTCCGCGGATGTCATGTACATGGTAGCTGAAAGCATACGGGACGACGTGGATATGCGTTACTGTACCTCCATGCGATGTCTTAGCATCAGGCACCTTCGATGCAGGTTGTAGAAGGCATTCGAAATCAGCATATATGGTGAAACGATCCTTCCTGTTGTTTTCAGGATGTTCGAACTTAATGCATGTCTTCGAAGATAAGTCCATTCGAAGCGGTGCCTCCACTCCACAGTAACGCTTATGCTGCTCCAATCGTTGCTTGCCAGTTAGACCGAGTTTATTCACTCGATTATCGAAATGTGTAAAACACCGCTTACACAGATACATCTTATGTCCACGTTTTTTCAATTGCGATTTCACTAGACGACACAAGTCTATGATATAACAGTAATGTGATCGTCCGTCTTTCGCAGTTAAATACAATAAGTCTCTATGGTCGGACATTTCCTGACGACAAGTCCACAACGGATATACAGTGTATTGGGAATATCCGTCGATTGTCATATACTCAAGAGCGTGCACGTTTACACTTACATGTGGGTTGATTCGCTCAAATTTTACAATGTCTTTGGGGACCACAGGAAAGTTAAGTCCATTCCAGTTATAGCGCGTAAACAAATCAGGTGTATATGACTCCGGTCGCTCAGGATGTTCATTTACAAATTTGGCTAACATGGCATATGCAAAACAACGATTGTCTTTGTTGTGTACGTTTATCACACTACGCGGAGCAAGCGATTTGGGTAGAGGAATATACGCTTCACCTTCACCTAAAGGACAATACCTCTTAATACGCACTTCAAGGTCTTTAACACGCAAGTATGACCAACCGGAGCCCACCATCTCACACTGCTCCTTTTCATTCACGAGCTTGGCAAATGCATGACTGATAAACTCGATCAAATCACTCGTACTGTCCAGCGGTATGTTCTTGGTCTTAAACGACCGCACACAAGTCTTCTCACCAGAAACATTTACAAACTCACACTCGAGAAACAAGTTCGATTTAATGTTCGGATGTTCATCAATCGCGTTACGCAAAAGCTCCACAAGCCGGTCCATCAAGTCTGCCAATACCTCAGGGATTGTCTTGAACGCTGGCATCGGCTCACACAAACAGAATGTCTGAAGCCTGTCACGAAACCCGACGTCTACACGCATGAAGGGCGGACTGTCATTGACAACACTCATCGCACTATACTGCTGCTCGCTGCTCATTCCGGGTTGTGGTTCATTGCTATTAAGTTCTTGTTGCAAGATCTGTCGATTCACTCCTGGCTCTTTATCAACATCACTGCTCATGCTTCCTGATGACGTTGATGGAGCACACTCAGCAAATGCACCACCGGCTTGCTCTGATCGTGATGGATATTGGGGTGATGATGGGGTATGAGTTAACATAGAAGATCCAGCAGCAGAGTCTCTGATGGCTTTGCAGTTCCGGCTGATATGTCTTATGAGAATATCCGAGCGCTTAAACACTCGGTTACAATGGAGACATACAGTACCTTAAAAGACAAAATCAACGATTAGTTAAGGTATACAATGAGTGTGTAATCTAAAGTTTCAATTGTATTTGTTGTGATAACACTAAATACAGCTTCCATCAAACTAGTTTCATTACACTTTAAACAGCTGAACTAATACATACCTGACGGATGTTTTTCCATAAGCGTCGGTTTTGCTTTAGGAACAGATGATGAATCTGGTCTACATGCTACAATCATCGATTTTGAATGCACACGTCGATGGATGGATAACATATGTCGTTTTAAATCAAACTGTCTCCCAAACGTAGTTCCACATTCATCGCACGTGAGTTGATCCCCATCATGGACAGTCTTGGTATGTTGTACGACATGATGCTTCAACTTGTACGATTTACCACAAAGGTTGCATAAAAAAGGACGATCCACTGCATTATCCATTATCTAGGCAATATGTATTACATGTTTCGATATGTAGAGCAAGGAGTGTTCAAGAGCACTCAGCAGACACGTCCGCTCACCACAATGGATCGAAAGAGACTGAGGGATTTGATGGGTGTGAAATGACTTATAAGCAGAGCCCAGCAGTTCACCACGATTACTCGAACGAGACTGAGAGATTCGTTGAGTACTAAATTATAAGCAGGACATCGTGCAGACACGTCTGTTCTCCACAATGACTAGAAAGAGACTGACAGTTTCGTTGACTGCAAGACGTTTCGTTGACTGCAAGACAACTTACAAGAAATGCAAATGTACAGCAGATCACTCAGTAATGGCAAGCCGCTCACACGCCGCACAGACACCGCTCACACGCCGCACATTTCACTTACACGCCGCACAGATACCGCTCACATGCCGCACAGACACTGTTCACACGCCGCAATCTTTACTAACACGCCGCACAGATACCGCTCACACGCCGCACATTTCACTCACACGCCGCACAGATTCCGCTCTCACACCGCACATTTCACTCACACGCCGCAGATAGACTGCTTACACGTCGCACACTTCACTCACACGCCGCACTTACCTGATAATTAGCTTGTTTGATACTCAATTTCCATAAAAAATTCCTTATTTGCATATTAAATACCTCATTTGCATATTAATTACCTCATTTGTATTTCAAAGTTACACGCTGCACACTTCACTCACACATCGCACTTACTTGATAATTAGCTTCTTATATACCTAATTTCCATATAAAATATCTCATTTGTATATTAAAAACCTCATTTGCTTATTAAAACCCTCATTTGCATATTAAAACCCTCATTTGCATTTAATAGTTAGGTTAAGAGAGGTTACGTAAGCTCATTTACATTTAAAAAAAAGGTTAGGTTAGGTTAAGATACGTCGGGATAAGATAGGTTAGGCTTCGTAGGCTTCAGCAGGGTGGTCGGGGGGGCTGACGTCACTGTGACGTCACCGCCACCGCCACCCTGCTGGGGTCAAACTGACCATTTCCCTCTACTTTTTTCATCAGAACAATTTAACAATATTTTTAAATTTTTTTTAAAACGTTATCCTCCAACCAACCACGAGTACAATAGATGCATTTGATGCCAAATTTCAAGGCCTTCAACTTTTGTAATTAATATTATGGTCTTTTACTGAATTATTTTGGTGCAATGTTGAAATAAATGGGAAAAGTCATATTTTCTTGTAAATTATTAACTTTTAAAAGATATATTGGCCTAAAAACTCATGATATATACTTAAAAACGATATTCTCCTGTAGGAAAGTTTATTCTGAGATTTTTAAAACAATTTGCTTTGCTCTAAATCGCATGATCTTTTGAATACCCAGTTTTAAGTAACACTTTGCACTGAAATTTGGGCTTCCCGCCGTTTTCCAAGATGGCGGCTATTACCCATGGGTCCCAAGAGGTAACCGGTGGTTTTAGAGTCTACTTGCTCTAAACATCACATATTAACAATAATATTGACTTAATCTGACAAATCCCAGTTCGGATCGAATCTGCCGGACTAGAGGATTTGAGCTGTATTTAAAAATACTCGCCCTCGGCTCGCTACTAGGCCCCCTACTATGGGTTCCTTGGAGAGGGATTTTGATATTGAAAAGGCACATAACAAAATTAGTATATATGTTAACATACAAAGTCACCATACCAGGTATCTCCAGTCGTGGTCAGCGGGGGTTTTGGATATTGAAAATTACAAGACAAAATTAGTTTAACGCCCCCAGACCCCCTTGTTGGTCTTCGCCCCAAAGCAGGGGGTGTGTATTGATAAGTCGCAAAATTGCGATTAAACTCATTACAAATACTCAGCAAAATATATGATTGTAATGTTTGGGAGGGTAGTTAGTGGGATGTAGTTAAAGGGTTACTTTAGAGGGGGTTGGGTTTATTTTTTTCGTTTTGAAAGAGGGTTAGTGGAGTCAGAGGTGAGGGGCGAGGCAAAAGAATTTGTTTTAAAACAATATTGCCTTAATTTGAAGAATGCTTTTGATTATTTATTTTGGTCACATTTCGGGGTTGCTAGATTTTAAAAATTACAAATGACTTAGGATAAACATGGAGGTTGACACTGGCGAATCCCTGGTCAAAAATTGAGTCTTTCAGCGATGAATAAATTGGCAAAAACACGAATCAAATCTTAAATTTAATAATAGTATAAATTTAATCTTAAATTTAATAAAGTAACGACTTTTTTAGGGGTAGAAATGGGGTGAAAATTGCAAATTACCTATAATAAACCGGAAAAGTCAAACTGACAATTCTGTGTCAATAATTCGGCATCCCCGGCCAAAATAAAGTTGACAAAAAATAAAAACCATGAGGAAAACGTAAAATTCAACGTTAAGTTTAAGTTTTGAGGACTATTTTAAAGGTTGAAACAGGGTGAATTTTGGGAATGACCCCCGATAACCCTAGAGGATCAAACTTACTATATAAGTGTTAAAATATAGGTCTATAAAATAGAAGTAAATATTAAAAAATCAGCAAAACCCAAAAGAAACTGAAAATCTATAGGAATTTTAATTTAGAGGTCATTTTGGGAGTGAAGGAGGTGAGATAAGGCAAAATACGTAAATACCAAATTTGTACGAAGTTTAATTTCAACTAAGGAAATAGCCTTTGTTTTTGAACATATGCTTTATTTTAGCCGCTAGAGGCAAAAAACGAAAAGTACTTTTATCGAAATTCAAAATTTCCCCCGTTTCACCCCCTTTTGGGGGGTGAAGGGGTTAAAATTACTTGGTTTGAGAATTTTATATTTAGAGCGATCACCCAATACATATTCCTGCAAATTTACAGGGGCCTAAGTAGTATATAAAGTAAACTGGTGCTGGAAAACCTAGGAAAGATCTACGAAAATTGAAATATCTAGAGCAATCTGAGGGTGGAGGAGACGAGATAGGGCAAAAAGTCACTGGACCAAAGTTGTAGATCATGAAAAATCCGTGACCCGTGGTGGAGTCCGTTTTTCAATAGGACCTTTAGTTTAGCCACTACAGCCCAAAAACGAAAAGTACTTTTTTTGAAATTCTTGTTTCCCCCTTTTGGGGAGGTCGGGGGTGGAAATGTTCTGCTTTGACAATTTTTCCTGTGGTTTGACCACCAAAGGAATATTCGTGCCAATTTTCAAGTTTCTAGCTCATCGGGAAGTATGGTTTGAATTTGTATGGATCAGTGAGTTACACAAGCGGTCGTATAGTTATTTAGACTCGCCTTACGGCTCGCTGGGAGCTCCGCCCCCAGGCCCCCTTTGGGAGGCTCTCGATAGAGGGGGGGTTTGCATATCGAAGTCAACGTACAGATTTTTATTAAACTGTTTACAAACTCTGAGAACGAGGTATCTTTGGTGGTGTTCAAGGAGATAGTTGGTGGTCGGGGTGTTGTTGGTTGAGTGGTGACAAATAACTATGTAAAAATGAGGTGAAACTATGGGGTGGATGTTGAAAATTCACAGGACAAATGTAATTAAACTGTTTACAATGCCGCCTTACAGGAAATCTATGACGCCAGGCCTCCTTAAAGGATTTCGCCCCAATACGGATAGTTTGTGTTGAAAGTAACAAAATGAATAAACTGTTTACAAATGCTCAGCAAAATTAAATTTTTTCAAGGTTTTGTGGTGAATAGTTTCAATTGGGTTTATTGTAGGGGAGGGGGATAGTTATTACTGAAATGATTCATTAAATTTCTGGAAAATCAGATAGGTTAAAATTTCTGAGATATTTTACAACAGCCTATTTATAAAAAGACTAAAGTAAAATGTCAAAACCAATTTCCTCCATAAGAATAATATAGGAAATAAGTGTGCAGGTTCGCTGACATGGATATTTAAAAATTAAAGTTTTTCAGCAGGTAACAACTAAATAATGATATCTACAAAGTTTTATTCAGATTTGTTGATAGATAAGCGATATATAAATTTTATTTATTTCCCATAAGGTAAACATTGAGCATGCATGTTTGATGTCACAGAAATGAACGAATTGGGAAATTTAGGCCATTATTCGACTAAACTATCAACTAAATTAAGCCACATAACAAACTTTATTCTAAAAAAATATAAAAAAGTAAAAGTTTTATCATCGCTGATTTGTAACACAGCTTGCAAGCGATTTTTCGTAATTGTTTTAGAAGGTTAAAATCAAAAATGGCGTTTTTTGATGATTTTTCCTATACATTGACCATCCAAGAAATGTTCATGCCAAATTTAAATTTTCTAGCTAATCGGGAAGTTTGGTTTGAATCGGGATGAAATACCTCGAGAAAATCGCTGACATTGGGCGAATTTTGAAGTTTTTTTTTACTTTATATGAAATTTTATATCACAAACTAGTTATATTATTCTTATTTGTAACATATATTCTGTAGAGATTATGTATGCCAAAGTTCAGCCCTCTACGTATAACATTAAATCATCTGGAGCTGAAAACCTGGAGGAAATGTTAAAATTCATCAAAAGTTTAAATTTTGAGGGCTATTTTAGGGGTTGAAACGGGGTGAATTCTGCGAATGTCCCCTGGTAACCCTAAAGGATCAAACCTTCTATCTCATTGTGAAATTCGAGGTATATAAGGTAAAAAATAATTATTAACAAATCATCAAAACCCAAAATAAACTGAAAAATTATAAGAATTTTAAATATAGAGGTTATTTTGGGAGTGAAGGAGGTGATATAAGATAAAATACATAATGATCAAAATTGTAGAAAATTTAATTTCAACTAAGGAAATAACCTTAGTTTTTGAACAGAACCTTTATTTTAGCCGCCAGAGGCAAAAATCAAACAGTACTTTTATCGAAATTCAAGTTTTCCCCCATTTCACCCCCTTTTAGGGGGTGAGGGGGTTGAAATTGTTTGTTTTGAGGATTGTATATTTAGTATGACCACCCAATAAATATTCCTGAAAATTTAAACGGGCCTACGTAGTATAACAAGTCAACTCTTGCCGGAAAACCCAGGTAAGATCTATGAAAATTGAAAAATCTAATTCAATCTAAGGGTGAAGGAGACGAGATAGGGTAAAAAGTCATAGGAACAAAGTTGTAGATGGTGAAAAATCCGTGGCACGTGGTGAAGTCCGTTTTTCAATAGGTCCTCTCGTTTAGCCGCTATAGCCCAAAAGGAAAGGACTTTTTTCGTACTTTAATTTTCCCCCCTTTTTCCCCCCTCTGGGGGGGTTGGGGGAAAACATTTTTGATTTTCAGAATTTTCCCTGTAGTTTTACTACCCAAGGTATATTCGTGCCAAATTTCAAACTTCCAGCTCATCGGGAAGTCTATTAGAATTTGTATCCCTGAGTGAGTCAGTTACACATGCGGTTGTATATATATATAGACTCGCCTTCGGCTAAAAACCCGGAGAAATCTTTGAAAATTAAAAGTTCTAGAGCTACCTAAGGGTGAAGGAGACGAGATAGGGCAAAAAGTCATAGGACCAAAGTTGTAGATCATGAAATATCCGTGGCACGTGGTGCAGTCCGTTTTTCGATAGTACCTCTAGTTTAGCCGCTAGAGCCCGAAAACGAAAAGTACGTTTTTTTAAATTCAAGTCTTCCCCCCCTTTTAGGGGTTGGGGGTGGAAATGTTTTGTTTTGAAAATTTTTCCTGTGGCTTGGCCACCAAAGTAATATTTGTGCCAAATTTCATGTTTCTAGCTCATCGGGAAGTATGGTTTGAATTTGTATACGTGAGTGAGTGAGTGAGTGAGTGAGTGAGTGAGTGAGTGAGTTACACATGCGGTCGTATATAATATAGACTCGCCTTCGGCTCGCTGGGGGCTCCGCCCCCAGGCCCCCGTTTGTGTTCTCCCGCAGTTGAACAATACTCCGCCCCAGACCTCCCATTATGAGTCCCAAAGACGGGGGTTTTGATTTTGATTTTGATTTTTTCACGAAAAAGGCCGCCACTTTGAAATTAATAAAAATAAATTCGTTCTGTCTTTGCCAATTTGTTCGTCTTGTTTAGAGCTTTAAGATGATGTATAACATGACATAAGTTTAGATTTGAAAATTCTGAGATTCGAACCCACGACGCTCGGTTTTTGGAATACCCTGTATTTTACAAAGGTTAAAAATATTTAATTTGTTGCTTGGGTATGAATTAAAGAGGAAAGGTTTTGTTCTTTTTATGTCGAGCCATTAGTCTATGATCTGTTGGCGGCGTAGAATATTCATCCTGTACAATATAATTAAATTCATTTTTGAAATTCCAGAGCCACCTAAGGGTGAAGGAGGCGAGATAGGGCAAAATATCAAATGACTTAAATAGTAGATCGTGAAAAAACACGTTGTACTTTGTGCAGTCAGTTTTTCGATAGGACCATCCGTTCGGCCACCAGAGCTCAAAATAACTTTGGTTTAAAAATACCTTTTTTAGTGATATTTTGTAATTTTTTTCAGGGGGTTGAAATGTTAAATGGTTAGTTTTGATAATTTTTCCTGTATATTGACCTTTCAAGGATTATTTATGCCAAATGTCAGGTTTCTAGCTCATCGGGAAATATGGTTTAAACCGGAATGAAATACCTCGAGAAAATCGCTGACATTTGGCAAATTTTAAAGTTTTTTTTAACTTAATATGGATTTTAATATTACAAACTAGTTATATTATTCGTGATTTGTATTTTATATGCTGTAGAGATGATATATGCCAAATTTCAGCACTCTATGTCTAATAATAAAACTACTGGAGCTGAAAACCTGGGGAAAATCTTCGAAAATTAAAATTTCTAGAGCTACCTAGGGGTGAAGGAGACGAGATAGGGCAAAAAGTCATAGGAACAAAGTTGTAGATCGTGAAAAATCCGTGGCACGTGGTACAGTCCGTTTTTCAATAGGACCTCTAGTTTAGCCGCTACAGCCCAAAAACGAAAAGTACTTTTCTCAAAATTCAAATTTGCCCTCCCTTTCCCCCCCTTTTAGGGAGGTTGGAGGTGGAAAGTTTTTGTTTTGAGACTTTTCCCTGTAGGTGTACCACCCAAGGAATATTCGTGCCAAATTTCAAGTTTGTAGCTCATCGGGAAGTATGGTTTGAATTTGTATCCCTATGTTAAGTGAGTGAGTTACACATGCGGCTGTATAATTATAAAGACTCGCCTTCGGCTCACTGGGGGCTCCGCCCCCAGGCCCCCATCTCTGAGACTCTTGGAGAGAGGCTTTAATATTAAAAAGTAACATAGCAAATTTAATTTATTTGTTTGCGTACAAAGTCACGATACCGGGTATATCCAGTTGTGGTCAGGAGGGGGTTTGGATATTAAAAGTTAAAAGACAAAATTAATTAAACAGTCTGCAAATACTTAGGTCAAGATGTCATTAATAGTTTAGGGGGGGAAGTTAGTTTTGGGGGTGTTTTGGCTGTGGGGGGCTGATTGGCTTTTAAAGGGCGAGTGTTGGTAAGAGAATGAGGTTAAGGGGTAGTTGGTTTTGGGGGTTTTTTGTTTCGGAAAGGGTTGATGGGTTTCGGGTTGAGGTAAACGTATATCATTAAAAAATTACCAGAGTTGACGATAGTATAAAAACCGTGACACATGGCGAAGCCCATTTTACGGTAGGACCATTCACTAGATTTCTGAAAAGCAGTTTTAACGATTTTATGAATATTTTTTTGACGGGGTTCAATTTAAAATTACGGGTTTTGATAACTAAACCCTCAGTTTTAAGCAATGAGGAAAGTGCATGCCACATTTCAGGTTCCTAGCTCGATCAAAAGTCATACATATACTGATTGCAAATTATGAGGGGTCTAGGTAATATATGAAGGTGATACGGAATACATTACCTAGAGGGAATCGCTGAAATTTAGCAAATTTCTAAGGTTTTTAACTTCATATGCATTTCAATACTAAGAAAGTTATATTATTGGTGATTTTTAACATTTATGATGTAGAGATTATTTGTACCAAATGCCAGCCCTCTACGTATAATAATAAATCTATTGGAGCTGACGACATCGGGGTTATATTCGAAAATTGAAAGTTCCAGAACTACCTAAGGTTGAAGGTGGCGAGGTAGAGCAAAATATTAAGGGACTTAAGTTGCAGATTGTAAAAATACGTTGCATACTATGCAGTCTGTTTTCCGATAGGACCATCCGTTCGGCCACTAGAGCTCAAAATAACTTTTCTTTAAAATCGATTTTTTTTGCAATTTTTATAATTTTGTTGAGGAGGATAAAATAAAAAAAATGGCGAGTTTTGACAGTTATTTCTGTAAATTGACCTTCCAAAGAATATTCGTGCCAAAATTCAAGTTTCTAGCTCATCGGGAAGTATGGTTTGGACCGGAATGAAATACCTCGAGAAAATCACTGACATTTGGCGAGTTTTGAAGGTTTTTTTTACTTAATATGTATTTCACTATTACAAATTAGTTATCCTATTCGTGATTTGTAACATATATACTATAGAGATGATGTGTGCCAAATTTCAACCCTCTAAGTGTAATATTAAATCTACTGGAGCTTAAAAACCTTGGGAAATCTTCGAAAATAAAAAGTTCTAGAGCTACCTAAGGGTGAAGGAGACGAGATAGGGCAAAAAGTCACAGGACCAAAGTTGTAGATCGTTGAGAATCCGTGACACGTGGTGCAGTCAGTTTTTCGATACGACCTCTAGTTTAGGCGCTACAGCCCTAAAACGAAAATTGCTATTTTTGAGATTTAAGTTTCCCTCCCTTCAGGGGGGTCGGGGGTGGAAATGTTTTGTTTTGAGACTTTTCCCTGGGGTTGGACCATCCAAGGAATATTCGTGCCAAATTTCAAGTTTCTAGCTCATCGGGAAGTCTATTAGAATTTGTATCCCTGAGTCAGTGAGTGAGTTACACATGCGGTCGTATATAAGTCGTAAGACTTTTAATGGTTAATAACTTGACTTTGCCCCAAATCAGGGGGTGTGTATTGAAATATACAAATTTTCGAATAAACTCATTACAAATCCACAGCAAAATATATCATTGTATTGTTTGGGAAGGTAAGTTAGTGGGGGAAGTTAGAGGACTACTTAAGGGGGGTTTTAGTGGAGAGGGTGACGTTAATTTTTCGTTGTGAAAAAGGATTGGTGGAGTCTGGAGGTGAGGGGGTAAGACAAAATAATTTGTTTAGAATCAACATTGCCTTAGTTTGAAGAATGCATAGGTTGTGGTCTAATTTAAAGGTTGGTAGATTTTAAAAATTACGAATGACTTCGGATGACCATGGAGGTTGACACTGACGAATCCCTTGTCAAAAATTGAGTCTTTCAGTAATGAATGAATTAGCAAAAATACTACGAGTCAAATAGTGAAGTTAAATAAATTTCAACTTCAGACGACTGTTTAGGGGTAGAAATGGGGTAAAAAATTGCAAAGTTCCCATAGTAAACCGGAAAAGACAAACTGACTATCTCCATGTCAATAATTCGGAATCCCTTGCCAAAAATAAATTTGACAAAAAATTAAAACCACAAGAAAAATTAAAAATTCAGCGAAAGTTTAAATTTTGAGGACTATTTTAGGGGTTGAAACGGGGTTAATTTTGCGTATGACCCCTGATAACAATATAAGATCAAAACAACTATCTCAGTGTGAAATTAGAGGTCTATAAGCTAAAAATAAACATACAAAATCATCAAACCCAAAATAAACCAAAAACATATAAGAATTTTAGATTTAGTGGTCATTTTGGGGGTGAAGCAGATGAGATAAAGCAAAATACACAATGTCCAAAAATGAAGGAAATTTAATTTCAACTGAAGAAATAACCTTCGTTTCTGAACAGGACTTTATTTTAGCCGCTAGCGGCAAAAAACAAAATGTACTTTTATCTAAATTCAAGTTTTCCACCGTTTCACCCCCTCTTGGAGGGTGGAGAGGTTGAAATTGTTCATTTTGAGAATTTGATTTTTTGAATGACCACCTAATAAATGTGCCTACAAATTTACAGGGGCCTAAGTAGTATATCAAGTCAACTGGTGCTGAAAACCTAGGGAAGATCTACGAAAATTGAAAAGTCTACAGCAATCTAACGGTGAAGGAGATAAGATAGGGCAAAAAGTCATAGAACCAAAGTTGTAGATCGTGAAAAATCCGTAGCACATGGTGCAGTCCGTTTTTCAATAGGACTTCTAGTTTAGTCGCTACAGCCAAAAAACGAAAAGTACTTTTTTCGTTATTAAAATTTTCCCTCATTTTCCCCCCCTCTGGGGTGGTTGGGGGTGAAAATGTTTCGTTTTGAGACTTTTTCCTAGGGTTTGACCAGCCAAGGACTATTCGTGCCAAATTTCAAGTTTATAGCTCATCGGGAAGTCGATTAGAATTTGTATCCCTGAGTGAGTGAGTGAGTTACACATGCGGTCGTATATAATGTAGACTCGCCTTACGGCTCGCTGGGGGCTCCGCCCCCAGGCCCCCTACTGTGAGTCCCTTATTGAGGGATGTTCATATTGAAAATTCATATAACAAAATTAGTATATTTGTTAACGTATAAAGTCACCTTACCAGGTATCTCCAGTCGTGGTCAGTGGGAAGTTTGGATATTGAAAGTTACAAGAGAAAATTAATTTAACGTCCCCAGGCCCACTTGTTGGGTTTGCCCCAAAGCGGGGGGGGGGGATGTATTGAAAAGTCACAAAATTTCGAATAAACTCAATGTTTGGGAGGGTAGTCCTTTAGGGGGGGGGGTTTGCGGAGGGGGTGGGGGTTAATTTATAATTGTGAAAGAGGGTTGGTGGAGTCAGGGGGTGAGGGGGTGATGTAAAATATTGGTTAAAAAACAACATTGCCTTAACTTGAAGAATGCTTAGCTTGTGTGTGTTTTTTGGTCACTTTTAGGGATTGATAGATTTTAAAAATTACAAATGACTTCGGATGAACATGGAGATTGACACTGACGAATCCCTAGTCAAAAATTGAGACTTTCAGTATCGTATAAATTGGCAAAAAAATCCACGAGTCAAATCGTAAATTTAATTTAAGTTCAACTTGAGACGAATTTTTCAGGGGTAGAAATGTGGTAAAAATTGCAAATTACCTATAATAAACCGGAAAAGTCAAACTAACTATCTCCGTGTCAATAATTCGGCACCCCTGGCCAAAAAAAATTTGACAAAAAATAAAAACCACGAGGAAATGTTAAAATTCGACTAAAGTTTGAACTTTTGAGGACTATTTTAGAAGTTGAAACGGGATGAATTTTGCGAATGACCCATGATAATCCTTAAGGACCAAATTTACTATCTCAGTGTGAAAATAGAGATCTATAAGCTAAAAATAAATATTTAAAAATCATCAAAATACAAAATAAACTGAATATTTATAAGAATTTTAAATTTAGAGGTCATTTTGGGAGTTAAGGAGGTGAGATAGGGCAAAATACGTAATGACCAAAATTGTCGGAAGTTTAATTTCAACTAAGGAAATAACCTCTGTTTTAAACAGATTCTTTATTTAAGCCGCTAGAGGCAAAAAACGAGAAGCACTTTCATTGAAATTCAAGTTTTCCCCCGTTTCACCCTTTTTTGGGGATGAGGGGGGTTGAAATAGTTTGTTCTGAGAATTTCATATTTAGAGTAGCCACCCAATAAATATTCCTGCAAATTTACAGGGGCCTAAGTAGTGTATCAAGTCAACTGGTGCTGAAAACCAAGGGAAGATCTACGAAGATTGAAAAATCTAGAGCAATCTAAGGGTGAAGGAGACGTGATAGGGCAAAAAGTCATAGGAACAAAGTTGTAGATCGTGAAAAATCCGTGGCACGTGGTG